>CATQJL010000350.1:0-43101 GCA_958299035.1 Cylicocyclus nassatus
AAAAAAGGCAGCAGCAGGAGCAGAAGGGGTGGCCATCCGTTCAACGACCTACACTTTCCGCCGGTCTATGTTGTTGCAAGATTCGCAAAAGTGTAAACACTTTTACAAATCTTGCCAGGGAGTTCACCCCCTTGGATCCTCGTCGCAAAGATAACGGACCAGAAAAGTCGGTCCATTATCTTTGCTCAGGAGAACTTGCCTATGAATAAGAAAAGACAAAACACTGCAGCGTTCCGTCTTTCTGATTCTGAAAGGCAAGTTCTCAAGGACCGAATCAAAAACTCTGGAATGAGTAGCCAGGAGTTTCTTCTTCGGTCCTCGCTTGAAAGACCAATTATGAATGTAGAAGTCTTTCAAGCTCTTTTGGTTGAGCTTCGTAAGCAAGGAACGAATCTCAACCAGATTGCTAAGGCCTGCAATTCCGGCCGCCAGATGGATGCTGCAGAAAGTGCAAAAGCTGCAGCTAGGAAAATTGAGAGAACAGTTCAGGCCCTGAGACTTTTCTATGAGATGGAAAGCCGGGGAGTGGACCTTTCTCGATTAAAGAAAGCTTGTGATGAATCTGCAGCAAATCCATCAGATCAGGACAAGAAGATCCTGGAGGAGTTAAAGGCAGTATGGCCATACTTAAAATTGTAAATCGTAGAAATGGGAAAAGAAAAAGGTCCCATCTGGCAGGAGTTATTAAATATGTTCTGAAAACAGAAAAAACAGAGGAAAAACTCATTTACGGCCAGAACCTGGAACCAGAAAGAGCCTATCAGATGATGATGGAAACCAAGGACCTTTTTAATAAAAGGAAAGGAATGGATTATTTTCATTTTGTGTTGTCATATCCACCCAATGAAAAAATCACTCCTGAACAAGCTTTGGAGCAGGCAAAAGAGTTATTGGAAAGAACAAAGAAGTTTAGGGGATATGAAACTCTTGTTGCGGTCCATCGTGATAAGAAGCACATCCATGTTCACTTCATTGTTAATTCAGTGAACTTTGTAGACGGCCGGAAGTTCCATCTTTCCAGGAAAGAATTGGAAGCATTAAAGCAGCTGCAGAACCAAATCAATATAGAGAAAGGTTTTTCTGCAGCACCTGGAAAATATGAGGATATGAATGGAGAAGAAAGAACTGAAACCGTTTCAAATAACAAAAATACTTATCAGCTTTTGAAACGTGCTGAAAGTGGGGAAGTGAAAAGTTATGTGCAAACTTGTGCAATTTCAGTTTTGACGCAGGCTGCAAGAGCTTCCAGTAAGGAAGAGTTCATACGACTTATGGATCAGGATGGATTTGAAACCATCTGGGATGACAACAAAAAACACATAACTTTCATTGATAAAGAACGTGCAGCAGCAGGGGAGCAGAAGTGCAAAATCCGTCTTTCAAAACTGGCGGATTACTATGCTGAATTCAAAAATCTTAATACAAAGGAGGACCTTATACATGGCTTTGACGAAAACTGCAGAATATCAGCAGAAACAAGAGGAAATAGCGAAAGCACCAGACCAGACGATTTTGGACTTTCAGACAACGATAGCGGATCTGCAAGGACAGATAAGGGATCTGACATCGATGAACTTAGACGCAGAACAGAAGATCAAAGATCTGAATTCGATAATCTCCGACAAGGACAAGATAATCTCCGATCAAAAGGAGCTGATCAGTCAGCAGCAATCGGACAACTCGACCTCGATAGAAAACAACGAGAAGCTGCTAGATCTGAACAAGGCCACACAGTCTCTGGACCAGTCAAAAAAGATCAAGGAATTGGAAGGTAAACTTGATGCTGAAACAAAGAAACCGCCAAAAACTGTTGTTCAGATTCAGAAAGAATATAAGCAAAAATGTTTAGGCTGCATAAAGGAAGAACATGAAAAGGCAATCCAGTTGTATGAAAACAAACATACTTTATATGAAAGCTGCATTGCAGCTGGAGGTCTTTATGCAATTGTTATGACAGTTTTCCAGGTAATCAATGCAGATGGATTTTTATTTTTTTGTAAGAAACTTGGAAAAGTAATAGGGGAGTTTTACATAAAAGCCTGGGAATATCTTTGTTCTATTGAGTTTAGTAGTGCTGCAGGAACAGTTACAGTTCAGGCTCTTTTTGGCTTGGTCATAGTAGCAATTACATTTGCGGTAATAGCCGGAATTGTGGCGTTGTATGTTGGTCCAGAATGGATGCGACATTGGGGAACAGTTGCAGAACTGGTTATAACACTTGGAATCGTAATCAACTGGGACCGGCAACTATGGGAATTATGGCATCATAATTTACTTTTGGTTTGGTTATATTCCCAGATCATTTATTTTGTTGGAGCATTCATAATCTGGAAGAAATTCATTGATTACTAGACTGCTCCAGATTGCAATAGTTCGTATAAATGTACGGATTAAAACCAAATAATGCTATTTAGGATGCTTAAAAATGGACCTCTCGACATTGAATAAGCATCTATAAATAAATCTAAATTAAAGGAGCTTGTAATGAGCGTTTTTTCAAATGGCGGCTATGTGCCGGAAGGTATGGATTTTGGAGAGTGGGTTGAGTACTTGAATGGAATAGATGAGTACGAAGCTTTCCAGAATTATTTAGAATTTTTGGAAGAAGAAGATGAAGAATATCCTGATGATCTTCTTATTCCGACTTTGAGTGATGAATCAATTGCATCACTTAAAACGGTGGCTGCAGGAGCATTTCAGGAAATTGAACGTTCCTTTGCAGATATGAGTACGGATCAGATACTTTCAAATCTTGATGAATTGATGGATTTGAACAGAAAAAGATTGCTTTTTGATTACATAAAGCAAGATGATGAGTTTGGTTTTAATTTCATTTTTGATGGCAGAGAAAATGCTTCTTTTGCAGAAAGTGGAAAAAGAGCTTTGACTTATACAAATCTGAAAAGAATCTATGATATGGATGAGTTTAATTCAAATGATCCTGAGTTAAAGAAATCCTTAGAATTCTATGATTCCGTAATTCATAATGAATCCTGGTGTGAAAAGCAGATGCAGCGAATTGATCAGTGGATGAATTGTGATGCAGGCACAAGCCAGGCAGTTTATGCAAAATGCTTGAACAGAAGTTTTCAGGACCTGAGAGAAAGAATTGTTCAGGAGCCTGAAATAACGAAAACTAAGGACCGTAAAGTTGATTATTCAATGGACCGTTAAATTTTAACTCTCTAAATCTGAAAAATTATGTATGGATATATGAATAAAATGGAAATAACGCAATCTAGAACAGTCTAGGTTGCGTTTTGTTTTTACTGATGTGAAAGTACAGCTTCACGCAGAATAGAATTTATTCTAGTCTGATAACCTTTCCCTTGAGCTTTCAGAGCTTCCAGGACATCAAGATCAATCTTGATAGAAATGGCTTTCTTGATAGGTGTAACTTTGAAATATTCAGGATGTGCAGGAGCAAAGCCTTTCAAATCTGAATCAGAGAATTCTGGAATATCATCATCATAGGTTACTGGAAGAGCTGCAATCTCTTTAAGTCTTTCATCTGTTAATTTGTTTGATGTAGGCATTGTAAACCTCCTGCAATTTTGGTTCTGCTTTTCTAGCAGAAATAATTCTTGTTCTTCCATTGCGTTCCGTATGAACTGCTGCAATTATTACAATTCCACGGATGCTGCCGACACTAAAATATCTATCTTCTTCAAGTGAAGAATTTTTATCGTCAAATTTTGTCAGAAGATATGGATCGTCAAATACTTCTAGAATTTCTGAAAAAGAAAAACCATGATTTTTTATGTTTAATTCGTCTTTTTCAGAACCCCATTCAAATCTTCCATCTTGGCTGATAACAGTCATTATGGGCCCCTTAATAGTTTCTAATATAAGTATATAACGAGAGATATATAAAAGCAAGTATATTTTAAAAAGTATATACTTAACTGTATATAAGGTAAATTCTGTCTACTAACCTAAATATTTAGGTTAGTAATTACCCTTTTCTTTTATCACCTGCTTTAATCTGAAATTATTGTCAAATACATATTCATTTAATTTGTTTATTTCAAGCAGATTTCTGATGCACCATTCAGGATCCTGAGTATGGAATGTGTAATAAACATCATTTAACTGTTTATAGGGAAAAATTTGCATAACAAATTTTGTTGACTGTTCTCTGGTATATGAAATGTAACGGTATAGATAACCGATCCAGAATAAAGAACTTTTTGAGTATTTAATTTTTCCGTAGGTAGAATCTCCAAATTCGTTTGTAATTTGAGAAAGTCCTTCTTCCGCATCAAGTGACAAATTTGAATTGGTGTTATCATCAAGAGCTTTTGATAAATTAGAATGAAGAAACCTTCTCAAAAAGACAGACGAAGAACAATCCAGTTCTGCAGATTTTTCGAAGATTTTTC
Organism: Cylicocyclus nassatus; assembly: GCA_958299035.1. Lineage (NCBI taxonomy): Eukaryota > Metazoa > Nematoda > Chromadorea > Rhabditida > Strongylidae > Cylicocyclus > Cylicocyclus nassatus. Next base: position 4,383 of record CATQJL010000350.1, read on the forward strand.
CCTGGAATTCACACAGTAATAAACCATTATGATCAAAATTTTTCATTTGAAAAGTTCCTCTATGTATAGACCTGTTTTAAATTCTCTTTTTGCAAGTTTGAGTTTTGTATCGATTTCAAAACTTCTTTCTACTAACCTATTTCTGCAGTCTTCACGTTCAGGTTTTGACAGATAATATTTTTCAACTGGAATTAAGTTGGATAAAGCTTTATCTGTCTTAAATATATATTGGAGTCCCAGTTTTGAAGCAGACAAAGAATGAAGAGCAACATCTGCATTGATTTCCCCTTCTGTAAATTGGGACATGATGTAAAACATCTTATTATCTGCTATTGGAGCAATTACAACGTCCGCAGTATTTGTTTCTACAACAATATTTTGTATAGTCTGATTTGATTTATACTGTTCCAAAGTGCCACGGTGATAACAAATGGCAAGCATCCATTCAAGGTTGCATTCAAACTTTTTTATTTTCAGGTTTTCTAATGAATATCTAAAGGAATATACAGAAGCACCATCTTTCTCAGATACAAAAGATAAAGCTTGATTATATGTTTCCCCTAAGTAAAAGCCATTTCCAAAATCACAGTTATTTCGTGAACCTGTTGTAGTAACAGTTGATAGTCCATCTCTTGAACCGTGGAACAAGACAGTACCGTATTTTTCTTTTATGAGTTCTTCTTTTACAGAGTTGATTCTGTATTTGTTTTTATAGATGTAAGAATAAATTTTTTCGCATACATCTTCTCTTGCAGAATTTCTCTTTTCAATTTCATTCAATGTGGTTCTTGAAATACCCGTTCGTTCAGATAATTCAAGCATATTGATTTTTTCTGTTTCCAGAATGAAGTGTATATCTTCTTTTAGATTGTAATGACAGTCAATTGTTATCATGTAGATAATTATAGAGTTTTAAACTTGTTTGTTCAATATGAACAAACAAGTTTGAGTTAAGAATGACAAGTGTAATTTATTTTGTAATTGTACGAAGGTTGACGACCCTAATATGTTGTGACTTCTGTCAAGAATAAATCAGGAAAGATGTTCGGCAATTTACCAACTCTAATATTCTTGGATCATGAAAAGAATCATGCCACTTAGGTCAATGGATTCGCCAAAGTTCTTTCTATCTCCAATCAAGCATAGTATTTATTTAAAAAACCGCTTACCAGGGTCGTCTAAGATAACTAATCCTTGTCGCCTGATTTGTTCTTGATAAAAATCTTTGCAAAAAAATTATGTTTAATCTAGGCGATGTTGTCAGTCATCATTCCCCAGATAAAACAAGCTAACTCACGTGCTGCAGCTGTTGTAGCTACATTCGCATTTTTCCCTCTGTCTTCCAAATGCTTGATCTTATTTTTTATTCTAATTCTGCATTTATCAGCATAAGCTATTACTAGAGGATCCTTTCCTTTCTGCCTGTCCTCAAGTCTCTTTGATTTCTTCGCCTGAGGACAAGACTTTTTTATACTCTTGGCACTTTCCGTTAAAAGACGCCTTAAATAACAATTTCCAGCTTTTGTTATACCAAGCTTCGTCACTGATTTTCCACTGGACCACTCGGCTGGTATCAGCCCAAGATATTTTGAAAAATCAAATGCTGATGCAAATCTATTGAAATCACCTACTTCTGATGCAATTGAAACCGCTGTTACAACTTCAATTCCACTGAAACATACAAGTCTGTCTACTTTTGCCTTTATTTCTTTATCCTGAGCAATTTCTTCCAATCTGGCTTCTATATTTTTCAGCCTAGCTTCAAGAGTATTGATTGAAATCATATATTCATTAAAGGCTTCCTGTAGGTATGCATCATCAAACTTCAAGTTCTTAAGCCATGTTCTATGTTTTATTGTCCAGTATGAAGAACCATCTGTATACTTTTTCCCCTGTCTAAGAAGAAAAGCCATTATAACTTGTTTTGAATTTTTCAATTCTTTTTTTATGTTTATTCTCATTCTGCAGTATTCTTTTATAGCTTCTTCTTTTGGTGATGCAATATTAACTGAACTATAATCTTTCGTAAAAAGTGTTTTTGCTAGATTTCGGGCATCAATTCTGTCATTCTTAATTCTATAATCTGCTGTATGTTTCAATGAAGTTGGTGCCATAACGACACAGGAATAATTAGCTTTTAATAAATCCCTGCATAACCCAAATCCTGTGGGTCCGGCTTCATATCCGCATACAAACATCGTTTCTTCACCTAACTGCTTCTTTACATTTTCTAGATATCTCAACACATTCTGTGTTGTTGCTTTCATTGTTTTTTCATAAAGATTTCTGTCTGTTCTTGAATCATAACAGCAGATTGAATAAGTATCTTTATGGACGTCCATTCCTACATAGATTATACTTGTCATGTTGTGCTCCTTTTTTGCATTTAGGTAATGCTTCTTAATTGAGTTTTGTTCTATCCCAATTGTGAAGCAAAATCCTCGTTTTTGCAAAAATCAGGAGTCACAACATATTGTCTCCAAAAATTGCGGGTCGTTATACAATAAGGAAAACTACATCTGCAACAGTCAATAATATTGCCGCAAGCACAAAACAAAAAGCAGGGATATTAAAGAACAAAGCTTCTACTGGAATAAGGAGGACAGATAAAATGCATAACGGAATCAAGATTTTTTTCATAAAATCATTATGCATTTATTCATTTCAGAATTCAATAAGATTGAATCAAAAGGGTAATATTCATATTAAAATTACTCAAAAAATCAAATCCATTGTAAAATAATCTTGTATTCTCATTATAGAAACTCTTCCGGAGGAGTTATGGCTAATATTGAATTGCTGGTAAGAACACTTTCATTTATCGAAAACAACCTTAACAGTGATCTTCAGACAGAAGAAATAGCAAAGGCCTGCTATGCTTCAAAATCAAGTCTGGAGAAAAACTTTAAGGAGGCGACTCATTTTTCTGTGCACGATTACATGAACCGTCGCAAGATGATGAAAGCCGGTAAACTGCTGATTCAAAAGCCTGATTTGAACATTCTGGATGTGGCCGTTGAGTATGGATTTTCCAGTCACGAAGCCTTTACCAGAGCATTTTATAGTGTGTGGAACTGTAATCCAAAGGAATTTCGCGAAAACTACGCAAGTCGTGGACGAATTCCAGAACTGTTCCCGCAAATTATGGGGTTTCATCAGCTCCAGGGAGAAAATTATATGAGAAGAACAGTTGATATTTCAGAAATGTACGACTTTTTAAGAGAACGCAAGAACTGCTATTTTGTTTGCGCTGATGTTCGTAGTCTTATTCCAATAAACCAGATTTCCAGAAAGGCCGGAGATATTGCTTTGTCAGAAACAATGAAGCGCCTTTTAGATTGCAGTAACGATGAAGATGTTGCATTCCGCATTGGTCACGATGAATTTGCATTGCTCACAAATAGTACTGATGCTGCTTATGCCGAAGAAATCCGCAACAAAATCCTTGCAATGAACAGCCAGACTTTTGATTTTGAAGATAAAAAGATTCCTCTTAATCTTTATGCTACAGTAATTAAACTGGAAGATGGATCTTTCAAATATGCCGACCTTTTTGGTAAATTAATTGGAGCTCTTACAGAAGAAAAGAAACAGGTTTATTCAAAATAAGCTGATATTATTTCCAGCTTTCCCAGATTTTTTGCTGCAACCCAACAGTAGCTTCTGTTTTTCCGTTGCGGCAAACTGGTTGTTTCATTAATTTAAGTTGATTTTCAAAAAGTTTTGATTCAGGTTGACGACCCTAATATGTTGTGACTTCTGTCAAGAATAAATCAGGAAAGATGTTCGGCAATTTACCAACTCTAATATTCTTGGATCATGAAAAGAATCATGCCACTTAGGTCAATGGATTCGCCAAAGTTCTTTCTATCTCCAATCAAGCATAGTATTTATTTAAAAAACCGCTTACCAGGGTCGTCTAAGATAACTAATCCTTGTCGCCTGATTTGTTCTTGATAAAAATCTTTGCAAAAAAATTATGTTTAATCTAGGCGATGTTGTCAGTCATCATTCCCCAGATAAAACAATCTAACTCACGTGCTGCAGCTGTTGTAGCTACATTCGCATTTTTCCCTCTGTCTTCCAAATGCTTGATCTTATTTTTTATTCTAATTCTGCATTTATCAGCATAAGCTATTACTAGAGGATCCTTTCCTTTCTGCCTGTCCTCAAGTCTCTTTGATTTCTTCGCCTGAGGACAAGACTTTTTTATACTCTTGGCACTTTCCGTTAAAAGACGCCTTAAATAACAATTTCCAGCTTTTGTTATACCAAGCTTCGTCACTGATTTTCCACTGGACCACTCGGCTGGTATCAGCCCAAGATATTTTGAAAAATCAAATGCTGATGCAAATCTATTGAAATCACCTACTTCTGATGCAATTGAAACCGCTGTTACAACTTCAATTCCACTGAAACATACAAGTCTGTCTACTTTTGCCTTTATTTCTTTATCCTGAGCAATTTCTTCCAATCTGGCTTCTATATTTTTCAGCCTAGCTTCAAGAGTATTGATTGAAATCATATATTCATTAAAGGCTTCCTGTAGGTATGCATCATCAAACTTCAAGTTCTTAAGCCATGTTCTATGTTTTATTGTCCAGTATGAAGAACCATCTGTATACTTTTTCCCCTGTCTAAGAAGAAAAGCCATTATAACTTGTTTTGAATTTTTCAATTCTTTTTTTATGTTTATTCTCATTCTGCAGTATTCTTTTATAGCTTCTTCTTTTGGTGATGCAATATTAACTGAACTATAATCTTTCGTAAAAAGTGTTTTTGCTAGATTTCGGGCATCAATTCTGTCATTCTTAATTCTATAATCTGCTGTATGTTTCAATGAAGTTGGTGCCATAACGACACAGGAATAATTAGCTTTTAATAAATCCCTGCATAACCCAAATCCTGTGGGTCCGGCTTCATATCCGCATACAAACATCGTTTCTTCACCTAACTGCTTCTTTACATTTTCTAGATATCTCAACACATTCTGTGTTGTTGCTTTCATTGTTTTTTCATAAAGATTTCTGTCTGTTCTTGAATCATAACAGCAGATTGAATAAGTATCTTTATGGACGTCCATTCCTACATAGATTATACTTGTCATGTTGTGCTCCTTTTTTGCATTTAGGTAATGCTTCTTAATTGAGTTTTGTTCTATCCCAATTGTGAAGCAAAATCCTCGTTTTTGCAAAAATCAGGAGTCACAACATATTGTCTCCAAAAATTGCGGGTCGTTATACTGTAAAGACCTAAGGTGTCAAAGACTGACATCGTGATTTTTTCTATATTGTTTTCCTTACATAGAAAGTCTTGCTTGCCTGGCCATGCTTTTCAATTTTTCCTTCATCACAAAGCTGTTTGAGAGCTTTTTCAATTGTCTGGCGGGCCAAAGTTGGACAGTGTTCCTGGATATCACTTTTAGTGAATTTTCCAAGCTGATTCTTTGCTACTCTTTCTACCATTTCATAAGCAGAGACCTTATCTTCTATAAGGTTCAATCTGTCTTCAAAATCTCTGTAAGCTGCAAGTACAATTCCCAGGATATATTTTACAAAAGCCGTATTATCATTGGTTCCTTCATGCCAGTTTTCAGAAGACTCTTCCAGAACATCATAATAAGAATCCTTTGTTTTTTCGATTTTCTTTTCCAAACTTATGTATTTGCAGACAACAAAGCCGGACCTGTAAAGCAGAAGTGTTGTGAGCAAGCGAGACATTCTTCCATTTCCATCGTTGAATGGATGGATGCACAAAAAGTCTTTTATAAAGTTGCTAATCAATAGAAGAGAATCAATTTCGCCAAGACTCATTGCTTTATTGAAGGTGTCACAAAGTTGTTCCATAGCAATAGGTGTTTCAATTGGACTGAGAGGTTCAAAAAGAACGTTTGAAGTTCCATCTGGGAGATTTGCAACAATGTAATTCTGAGTATTTTTGAACTTTCCTCCAAAATCAGGATTTGAATACTGATAAAGATATTTATGTAGTTGCAGAATGTAGCTAGGGGTGATGGGAATGTATTCAAAATTTTCGTGAATTATATTAAGAACATCACGATAGCCCATAATCTCTTTTTCATCTCTGTTTTTTGGAGTAGTTTTTTCCTGGACCAGCTGCTTGATTCGAGTATTTGTAGTTACAATACCTTCAATTTTGTTAGAGCTTTCTGTACTTTGAATCTTTGCTATTTCAACCAGTTTTTCTAGTTTCTCTTTTTTCTGGCTAATGAAAAGCTGCTGCCTGCCTTTGTATTCATGTATTTTGGCAATGTAGCCCATGATTTCATTATCAATGATGCAGTTCAGTTTTGAATAATCAAAAGTTTTCATCCCCTACTATACTCCTATATCTCCTATTATAGCATACAAATTAGGAGATTGCTATTAAATATAGGAGGTATTAAGGAAAATTGTAAGCGAAAAATTTGTTGTAACATCTCCTGTTTTGGTTACCAAAATAGGAGATGTTTAGGATGAATAGGAGAACTCTTGGAGAAGAGACTTGAAGGTTTGGTTATTTTTTTTCCGGCCAGTCTGCATTTACTTCACCAGTTCTATACCCTTTTGATTTCATATATTCCATCAGGTTTAAAGGTGGTAGATCATGCTCTGCCCTTCTCTTATTTTTTTCTTCAAGCTTTGCAAGAAGTTCTTCAATGGCCATTTCTGCAGGATTGAATCTTGCCTTTGGCTTTGGATTGTTCTTCTTTGCAGCCTTTTCTTTTACAGTTTGATCCCAGTTCCAAACCCATTCATGAGGTGGAAGTTCGTCAAAAGGACCTTCTGTATCTTTATCTTTTGCGAAATCATGCAGCTTGTAGATTTCAAGATTTGTGCTGAATGCGTAATTTACACCTAATTCTTCTGCAAACTCTTTTGATCTTTCCATGCAGGCATCGCAGTCTTCACCAGGAGTCATAACGGCTACTGGTTCTTTTTTTTGATTTATTAAAACTATGGCTGGTTGAATCGGTTTCCCTGATTTTCCAGTAAAAATATTTTCAATTCTCAGGTATCTAGGACGCCATTTTGAGCGAATTGTATTTAGATGTTTCATTCCTATTTTCAAGGAACGAGATTTTATCTTTGTGAATTCTCCATTGGCGATATATTTTTCAACTGCTTCCCTGATGTCAGTGCCGGTGCAGTCAATTTTTTCATTTACCGAGGTCCAGAGATAAAGTTTAAGTCTGGAATCTTCTCCAGGAAGAATTCCTGGTTCTTCTACACATTCGGCCTGGAGAAATTTTCCATAATAATCAAATACAACTGATGTATCGCCATTTTCTTCTATTGATACATCAATGATTTTTGCACCAATAAGACTGAATACTCTTCTAAGAAAAGCTCTGTGAACAAATGCAGGAGCATGACCAGTTTCTATTTCACATTCTTTGATGGCATACTCTACTCTTTTCCAATTCAATCTAGTCTGGCTGAGTTTTGAATCGTCTAAAGAATTGAGTTTTGTCTCTTTTAGCTTGAGGAATTGATTTCTTGTAAGATTTTTTTCACGCAGTAATTTACGCCAGTTTTTCTTTATTTTTTTTTCGCCATCTGTAAAAATTTCCGGGAACCAGGCAAAGAGGTAATCATATTGTTGCGCAGATAGCTTGTAGTCATTGTTTTCGTCATGAAAAATTACTGTTTTTAGTACAAGGCGTGTTATTCTCATTTAAAAACCTATATATTTAGATTATTTGAGATTGTTCAGGATATTTTCATGGATTCCTGAATCGGAAATTATAAGCTTTCCAGCTGAAATTTGAAGTGCAGCATAATCAAGGCACATTCTAATTCCATGTGAAAGACTTAATCCTTCTGCTCCAAAGAGTTTTTCATATTCCTTTTTCTTGGCTTTACTTATATAGAAGTTTAAGAGAACCTTTTCTTTTTCATCGTTCTTCTTTTCTTCTCTGGCCTTTGTTTCTGTTTCAACTGCCTGATTTATGATATTTAATTTTGCAGCAGTTCCTGCAGCAGCATTAGCTAAAGCTTCACTTTCCTTTAATTTTGCCATTTTATTATTCTCCAATAATATCGTTTACGATTGTTTCCAGAACTTCTGTTGTGTCTGGCTTCATGCGGTCCAGAGCCTGGACTGCTTTCTGCTGCAGAGCTGCTTTTTTGAAAATTTCATCGTTTGGAACTTTGTATTTTTTGAGAGTGAGTTCATCAATTGTCGTAATGAGGCTTTTCTGAACGGCTTTTCTCTTGTCGTAGTTATTGAAGATGAGTTTTTCAAGAACTGGCTTTGGATCACCGCTTTTGAGTTTTGTCAGGAGAAGGAAGAAGTCTGATAATCCATCAATTGAGTATTTATCAATCTGCAGAACTGGGATTACTTCGTCAGATCCGAGAAGGACTTTTTTATCAAGTTCAGAATAAGATGGTGGCATATCGAACAGAATGAAGTCAGGAGATAAAGTTGCTAATTCTGCAATGAAATTCTTGATGGCATTACGATTTTCAATTTCTGTTGCTTCACCTCTGGCCCATTTGTCGAGTTTTCCGCCTGCAGAAAGTTTTTTACAAGGAACCAGGAAAAGGCCATCGTATTTAGTTCTGCATACGATATTTGTTATTCCGATGGAATTGTCATAAAGGTAATCTGCAAGTTCATATTCCATAGAATCAGGATCTGCAGGATAGAACTGGCTTGTAAGGTTTGCCTGGCTATCTGTATCAACAAGAATTACTTTTTTTCCTTTTGTTATGAGTTCACCTGCAATTGCTGCAGTAAGAGTTGTTTTTCCGACTCCGCCTTTGTGGTTATAGAAACAGATTGTTTTCATAAAGATGACTCCTTCTCAAAATCTCAATTTTTATTATAAATGCAAAGTTAGAAAATGTAAAGAATATATATAGAAACTTCTTTATATACATAAAGAGAATATAAAGAGAAAGTTCTTTATACATATAAAGAACATAAAGAAAAAGTTCTTTATATAAAATAGAGGACGCAAATAGAAGCGTTTTAAGGGGGGTGTTTGAAAAAAAACGTGTAATTACCCTACCCACTCGTTTTGAAGCGTTTCTAGGGCCTTTTTTGAATGTGTACATTTTTTACCGGAAATTCGATCAAAATTCCCTAAAATTCGACCAAAATTGCCTGAATGTGGTACTGTTTTTTCTTTGCAGCAGAACTATATTGTAAACATAACTTGAATGGTTATTTCTTGGATTTTCTTCAATTTCAGGATTTTTTATAGCTTTTATTGATTACTGAAGCAGTTTTTATTGGTTCTGGTTATTGATTTTTTGCAAGATTTGACCGATAATATATGCAACGGCTTAGAACCCCGTTTTTTACATAACATTAGTTTTATTAAGAAGAACTTAACAAGTTGATATTGGCATTGGTCTAGTTATAGACGTTTTCCGATTGCCAGTAAAGGCATTTGGAATAATGCTGATATTTGTTTCGTATTGATTATTTTTTTTGATTTTCTAATGTTGCAGAAAAAGTAAAAAATACGAAGCTGGTTTATATTGAGTAAAACTCAATATCAGTTTGTTAAGTTCTTTTTTTATGCAATGTCGAGGTTCTTACCGTTGGGGAAAAATATATTGACGTGTCATTCTGTGGCACTCAGATATATTAAAATGATGGTGGGAATCGAAAAAAAGTGAACTCATTTATTGGGACATCGGCAGCGGCATTACAAACTCAACTCAAATCATCCTATTTCATAGGAAAACAATCCCAATATTTAAAAATTCGCAGTGCTTTTAACAAAGGCCAGGAGCAGAACAGAAACAGATACCTGGATGAAGCTCTCACTTATCCTTATATTCAGCCAAATACAAATTTTAATCTCAAATGGTTGGTGTTCGATGTGGATCGAGATTTCAATATCGCCGAGATATATGACTGTAATGCCCCTATTCCGAACTTTGTTGTTGTAAATCCTGAAAATGGCCATTCTCATTTATGGTATGGATTAAACCAGGCAGTTTATTCTCAATTCCAGTTCAAATCTTCAAGACCACTACAATATGCAAAGGCCGTTTATAAAGCTCTCTGCAAGAAGCTTGATGCAGATGTTCATTTTAATAAAGTTCTCTGTAAGAATCCTATCCATGATATGTGGCAGACAATTTCACTCAGAGCTGAACTCTATGACCTATCAGAACTTGCAAGCCATCTTGATATTAACTGGATAGATGAAACTCCGGCAAAGAAAAGAAGATCAAAGACTGCTGCAGCAACAATAACGATGGAAGATGTAGGGCAATTCTCAGGAGCTAATTCAGGATCCAGAAACTCAGAAACCTTTGATTACTGCAGATTTAAGGCTTATTCTCACAGAAGAAATACAAATTGCTCAGAAAAAGAACTCATAGACTGGACCTATGCTCTTGTAAAGACAGTAAATGCAAGTAACCGGCCATCTATGGATGAACGAGAATGTTCACAGATTGCAGAATCAATTGCAGTCTGGACCTATGCAAATATTGATCCAGTAAAGGCAAAAGAAGCTATGTATGACGAAGCCGATAGAGAAAGATCGTTGCTTGTTCGTCAAAAGAAAGCAGCCAAGAAAGTGAAAGAGATTAAGAAGTATCTTAAGAAACATCCTGATGCATCGAACAGAGAGATTTCCAGAGTTTTAGGTGATGGATTTTCTACAGATACAGTAAATAGGGCAGTAAAGAAGATTGCAGCCGAGAAAAAAGCGAAAGCAGAGAAAGCTGCAGCTTCTCGAGCCGAAGTTGTGGGGGTAGTTCCTTCTGATGATCCTTTAAGTGAGAGATTTGTAAATCAGGTTGTAAAGGCTGTAGGCCTTTTCGGTTCTCCTGGTATTACTCGACTAACTAACTGACTTTAGTACTGGCGTAGCCAGTTAGTTTATTATCGGTATTTAGTCCTTTTTTTATAATCATAAAGGGCAAGAGTGAAGCGAAGCTTCACCGCGGCAGGTGGGGTCTGGGGACACTTCCCCAGCATAGATCAAACAGTTTTCTTCTTTGTTCTATTTATTTGTTATAAAAAAAGCTGCTGCTGCATTTTGAAAACTACTTGTTCCAGGTTCTGATATTTTTTTCTATACCTGGTGAAATAAATTGCGTGAGGTGTTTTGAAAACCTATATATTTAGGTAAAATAAAAGCTATGGAATCAGTAAAACAGATGATGGATGATCATATTGATCACCTTACAAAAGAAACAGATCAGCTTAGAGCTAGATTAGAGACACTTTATGATGAAGCTAAAGGAAAGACTCGCATTTACGTAAAACAAGAAGATCTTGATAAGGTATTTCATCAGGCAGAAGCAATTGCTCGTGAAATGGTGTCTTTGAAATCTGCAAATGAAATTCTATATAAGAATAGGGGAAAAGCTTCTCCAAAAAAAGCAGTCTCATCAAAATCGAATGGAAAATACGGCGGCCGGCCGCCAAGAGAAATTGCAGAAAAGAAACGTCGTATAAAGGAAATTGATGATAAGGTTTTTGTTCTTCTGGAACATTTAAATGATGAAGAAAGAAAAGAGTATGATGAATTAACCTATGATGTAATTGCATGGGAAACAAGAAAAAAACGTCGTATTCAGGAAGAACAAGAAAACCTAAATAAATAGGATTTTTACAAGGGAATGTATGAAGTATTTTGAGTTGAAAGACAGTTTCAAAAATGATGATCCTGGGAATTTTGTTTTTTTTCTTTCTTTTATAGCAGTTAGATGTTCATGGGAAATTCTTTTCATGTATAGAAAGCATCCTTATGAGAAATATATTGATTTTTATACATCTCATAAGGATTTGTTTTTGAATTGTGATGCAGCTTTAAAAGATTTGATTGAAAGTAGGTTAGTGAATGACAAATCCTATAAAGGTCCTTCGGAAAATTCTGCAAAAACAATTTTAGATGAGTTTGAAAAAAGATGTATAAATTACCTGGAAGGAACTTCAGAACGATGGGGAATGATGCTGAGTTCTGTTTTTGGCTTTTTCATTTTTTTGTTTTCTTTAGGTGGACTTGCAATACATCAATATTTATTAAGCATTATATTTCTGATTGTTTTTGTTTATTGTTGTTCTGAGTTTTGGGTTAATCTCCGATGTTTTTTAGCAATTACAAAAAGAGTAAAGTCATATAAAAAGCAGCTTAAGTGGTTTCCATTCAATATGGACCTTATTTATAAGTTGATGGAATCATCAATGGAATTGTTATCTAAAATTGAAATTCCTGAAATTGCTGCAGATGATTTAGATAACGAAGAAATCAGGCTTCTTGAGGAACTTTATCAGGAAGGCCAGGTTTCTAAAGAAAATGGAAAATATTATTTGGTTGGACCGGTAAAAGCATTTTTAAAATGGCGAGAAGAAAACAAAAATGTCTATGACATTCAGAATAAGTTCATTTGTAAGTATATATTGCAGTCCGATGGATCAGTAATCAAACCTGGCACAATATATCAGGCAAAGAGCAGAAATAAAGAGGATGAAAAAGAGTTTTTAGAGTAACCTTGCCAAAATCTTGCTTACCCTTGCCATAACCTTTTGAACCTTGCGTGAGATTTCAATTTTATAAATCTATTATGGAGACATACGATTTTTAGTCGTATGTCTTTTTTTTTGCATCAGGAGGATTTATGGAAAAAGTGATTATAAAAGATCCAGAAGAACTGAAAAATGAAAAGCAGTTTGCAAGCAAATATGTAAGTCCATTTTTCAGATCATTCTATCTATATAGGTATCAAGTTTTGCGTGTAATGAATCTTTCCCCAAGTCAGGCCAGAAGTAGAGTTATGTCAGAACTGAATATTATTTGGGATAAAATAGGGGAGGAGCTGCAGCATGAAGAAGCCTAACTTTCAACAAAAAACAACAAAGACCGGCTACAAGTTCCGACCGTTTTCACTGGCTGGCCACAGTCCTGCTGCTGCAAAAAAAAGGCAGCAGCAGGAGCAGAAGGGGTGGCCATCCGTTCAACGACCTACACTTTCCGCCGGTCTATGTTGTTGCAAGATTCGCAAAAGTGTAAACACTTTTACAAATCTTGCCAGGGAGTTCACCCCCTTGGATCCTCGTCGCAAAGATAACGGACCAGAAAAGTCGGTCCATTATCTTTGCTCAGGAGAACTTGCCTATGAATAAGAAAAGACAAAACACTGCAGCGTTCCGTCTTTCTGATTCTGAAAGGCAAGTTCTCAAGGACCGAATCAAAAACTCTGGAATGAGTAGCCAGGAGTTTCTTCTTCGGTCCTCGCTTGAAAGACCAATTATGAATGTAGAAGTCTTTCAAGCTCTTTTGGTTGAGCTTCGTAAGCAAGGAACGAATCTCAACCAGATTGCTAAGGCCTGCAATTCCGGCCGCCAGATGGATGCTGCAGAAAGTGCAAAAGCTGCAGCTAGGAAAATTGAGAGAACAGTTCAGGCCCTGAGACTTTTCTATGAGATGGAAAGCCGGGGAGTGGACCTTTCTCGATTAAAGAAAGCTTGTGATGAATCTGCAGCAAATCCATCAGATCAGGACAAGAAGATCCTGGAGGAGTTAAAGGCAGTATGGCCATACTTAAAATTGTAAATCGTAGAAATGGGAAAAGAAAAAGGTCCCATCTGGCAGGAGTTATTAAATATGTTCTGAAAACAGAAAAAACAGAGGAAAAACTCATTTACGGCCAGAACCTGGAACCAGAAAGAGCCTATCAGATGATGATGGAAACCAAGGACCTTTTTAATAAAAGGAAAGGAATGGATTATTTTCATTTTGTGTTGTCATATCCACCCAATGAAAAAATCACTCCTGAACAAGCTTTGGAGCAGGCAAAAGAGTTATTGGAAAGAACAAAGAAGTTTAGGGGATATGAAACTCTTGTTGCGGTCCATCGTGATAAGAAGCACATCCATGTTCACTTCATTGTTAATTCAGTGAACTTTGTAGACGGCCGGAAGTTCCATCTTTCCAGGAAAGAATTGGAAGCATTAAAGCAGCTGCAGAACCAAATCAATATAGAGAAAGGTTTTTCTGCAGCACCTGGAAAATATGAGGATATGAATGGAGAAGAAAGAACTGAAACCGTTTCAAATAACAAAAATACTTATCAGCTTTTGAAACGTGCTGAAAGTGGGGAAGTGAAAAGTTATGTGCAAACTTGTGCAATTTCAGTTTTGACGCAGGCTGCAAGAGCTTCCAGTAAGGAAGAGTTCATACGACTTATGGATCAGGATGGATTTGAAACCATCTGGGATGACAACAAAAAACACATAACTTTCATTGATAAAGAACGTGCAGCAGCAGGGGAGCAGAAGTGCAAAATCCGTCTTTCAAAACTGGCGGATTACTATGCTGAATTCAAAAATCTTAATACAAAGGAGGACCTTATACATGGCTTTGACGAAAACTGCAGAATATCAGCAGAAACAAGAGGAAATAGCGAAAGCACCAGACCAGACGATTTTGGACTTTCAGACAACGATAGCGGATCTGCAAGGACAGATAAGGGATCTGACATCGATGAACTTAGACGCAGAACAGAAGATCAAAGATCTGAATTCGATAATCTCCGACAAGGACAAGATAATCTCCGATCAAAAGGAGCTGATCAGTCAGCAGCAATCGGACAACTCGACCTCGATAGAAAACAACGAGAAGCTGCTAGATCTGAACAAGGCCACACAGTCTCTGGACCAGTCAAAAAAGATCAAGGAATTGGAAGGTAAACTTGATGCTGAAACAAAGAAACCGCCAAAAACTGTTGTTCAGATTCAGAAAGAATATAAGCAAAAATGTTTAGGCTGCATAAAGGAAGAACATGAAAAGGCAATCCAGTTGTATGAAAACAAACATACTTTATATGAAAGCTGCATTGCAGCTGGAGGTCTTTATGCAATTGTTATGACAGTTTTCCAGGTAATCAATGCAGATGGATTTTTATTTTTTTGTAAGAAACTTGGAAAAGTAATAGGGGAGTTTTACATAAAAGCCTGGGAATATCTTTGTTCTATTGAGTTTAGTAGTGCTGCAGGAACAGTTACAGTTCAGGCTCTTTTTGGCTTGGTCATAGTAGCAATTACATTTGCGGTAATAGCCGGAATTGTGGCGTTGTATGTTGGTCCAGAATGGATGCGACATTGGGGAACAGTTGCAGAACTGGTTATAACACTTGGAATCGTAATCAACTGGGACCGGCAACTATGGGAATTATGGCATCATAATTTACTTTTGGTTTGGTTATATTCCCAGATCATTTATTTTGTTGGAGCATTCATAATCTGGAAGAAATTCATTGATTACTAGACTGCTCCAGATTGCAATAGTTCGTATAAATGTACGGATTAAAACCAAATAATGCTATTTAGGATGCTTAAAAATGGACCTCTCGACATTGAATAAGCATCTATAAATAAATCTAAATTAAAGGAGCTTGTAATGAGCGTTTTTTCAAATGGCGGCTATGTGCCGGAAGGTATGGATTTTGGAGAGTGGGTTGAGTACTTGAATGGAATAGATGAGTACGAAGCTTTCCAGAATTATTTAGAATTTTTGGAAGAAGAAGATGAAGAATATCCTGATGATCTTCTTATTCCGACTTTGAGTGATGAATCAATTGCATCACTTAAAACGGTGGCTGCAGGAGCATTTCAGGAAATTGAACGTTCCTTTGCAGATATGAGTACGGATCAGATACTTTCAAATCTTGATGAATTGATGGATTTGAACAGAAAAAGATTGCTTTTTGATTACATAAAGCAAGATGATGAGTTTGGTTTTAATTTCATTTTTGATGGCAGAGAAAATGCTTCTTTTGCAGAAAGTGGAAAAAGAGCTTTGACTTATACAAATCTGAAAAGAATCTATGATATGGATGAGTTTAATTCAAATGATCCTGAGTTAAAGAAATCCTTAGAATTCTATGATTCCGTAATTCATAATGAATCCTGGTGTGAAAAGCAGATGCAGCGAATTGATCAGTGGATGAATTGTGATGCAGGCACAAGCCAGGCAGTTTATGCAAAATGCTTGAACAGAAGTTTTCAGGACCTGAGAGAAAGAATTGTTCAGGAGCCTGAAATAACGAAAACTAAGGACCGTAAAGTTGATTATTCAATGGACCGTTAAATTTTAACTCTCTAAATCTGAAAAATTATGTATGGATATATGAATAAAATGGAAATAACGCAATCTAGAACAGTCTAGGTTGCGTTTTGTTTTTACTGATGTGAAAGTACAGCTTCACGCAGAATAGAATTTATTCTAGTCTGATAACCTTTCCCTTGAGCTTTCAGAGCTTCCAGGACATCAAGATCAATCTTGATAGAAATGGCTTTCTTGATAGGTGTAACTTTGAAATATTCAGGATGTGCAGGAGCAAAGCCTTTCAAATCTGAATCAGAGAATTCTGGAATATCATCATCATAGGTTACTGGAAGAGCTGCAATCTCTTTAAGTCTTTCATCTGTTAATTTGTTTGATGTAGGCATTGTAAACCTCCTGCAATTTTGGTTCTGCTTTTCTAGCAGAAATAATTCTTGTTCTTCCATTGCGTTCCGTATGAACTGCTGCAATTATTACAATTCCACGGATGCTGCCGACACTAAAATATCTATCTTCTTCAAGTGAAGAATTTTTATCGTCAAATTTTGTCAGAAGATATGGATCGTCAAATACTTCTAGAATTTCTGAAAAAGAAAAACCATGATTTTTTATGTTTAATTCGTCTTTTTCAGAACCCCATTCAAATCTTCCATCTTGGCTGATAACAGTCATTATGGGCCCCTTAATAGTTTCTAATATAAGTATATAACGAGAGATATATAAAAGCAAGTATATTTTAAAAAGTATATACTTAACTGTATATAAGGTAAATTCTGTCTACTAACCTAAATATTTAGGTTAGTAATTACCCTTTTCTTTTATCACCTGCTTTAATCTGAAATTATTGTCAAATACATATTCATTTAATTTGTTTATTTCAAGCAGATTTCTGATGCACCATTCAGGATCCTGAGTATGGAATGTGTAATAAACATCATTTAACTGTTTATAGGGAAAAATTTGCATAACAAATTTTGTTGACTGTTCTCTGGTATATGAAATGTAACGGTATAGATAACCGATCCAGAATAAAGAACTTTTTGAGTATTTAATTTTTCCGTAGGTAGAATCTCCAAATTCGTTTGTAATTTGAGAAAGTCCTTCTTCCGCATCAAGTGACAAATTTGAATTGGTGTTATCATCAAGAGCTTTTGATAAATTAGAATGAAGAAACCTTCTCAAAAAGACAGACGAAGAACAATCCAGTTCTGCAGATTTTTCGAAGATTTTTCCCTGGAATTCACACAGTAATAAACCATTATGATCAAAATTTTTCATTTGAAAAGTTCCTCTATGTATAGACCTGTTTTAAATTCTCTTTTTGCAAGTTTGAGTTTTGTATCGATTTCAAAACTTCTTTCTACTAACCTATTTCTGCAGTCTTCACGTTCAGGTTTTGACAGATAATATTTTTCAACTGGAATTAAGTTGGATAAAGCTTTATCTGTCTTAAATATATATTGGAGTCCCAGTTTTGAAGCAGACAAAGAATGAAGAGCAACATCTGCATTGATTTCCCCTTCTGTAAATTGGGACATGATGTAAAACATCTTATTATCTGCTATTGGAGCAATTACAACGTCCGCAGTATTTGTTTCTACAACAATATTTTGTATAGTCTGATTTGATTTATACTGTTCCAAAGTGCCACGGTGATAACAAATGGCAAGCATCCATTCAAGGTTGCATTCAAACTTTTTTATTTTCAGGTTTTCTAATGAATATCTAAAGGAATATACAGAAGCACCATCTTTCTCAGATACAAAAGATAAAGCTTGATTATATGTTTCCCCTAAGTAAAAGCCATTTCCAAAATCACAGTTATTTCGTGAACCTGTTGTAGTAACAGTTGATAGTCCATCTCTTGAACCGTGGAACAAGACAGTACCGTATTTTTCTTTTATGAGTTCTTCTTTTACAGAGTTGATTCTGTATTTGTTTTTATAGATGTAAGAATAAATTTTTTCGCATACATCTTCTCTTGCAGAATTTCTCTTTTCAATTTCATTCAATGTGGTTCTTGAAATACCCGTTCGTTCAGATAATTCAAGCATATTGATTTTTTCTGTTTCCAGAATGAAGTGTATATCTTCTTTTAGATTGTAATGACAGTCAATTGTTATCATGTAGATAATTATAGAGTTTTAAACTTGTTTGTTCAATATGAACAAACAAGTTTGAGTTAAGAATGACAAGTGTAATTTATTTTGTAATTGTACGAAGGTTGACGACCCTAATATGTTGTGACTTCTGTCAAGAATAAATCAGGAAAGATGTTCGGCAATTTACCAACTCTAATATTCTTGGATCATGAAAAGAATCATGCCACTTAGGTCAATGGATTCGCCAAAGTTCTTTCTATCTCCAATCAAGCATAGTATTTATTTAAAAAACCGCTTACCAGGGTCGTCTAAGATAACTAATCCTTGTCGCCTGATTTGTTCTTGATAAAAATCTTTGCAAAAAAATTATGTTTAATCTAGGCGATGTTGTCAGTCATCATTCCCCAGATAAAACAAGCTAACTCACGTGCTGCAGCTGTTGTAGCTACATTCGCATTTTTCCCTCTGTCTTCCAAATGCTTGATCTTATTTTTTATTCTAATTCTGCATTTATCAGCATAAGCTATTACTAGAGGATCCTTTCCTTTCTGCCTGTCCTCAAGTCTCTTTGATTTCTTCGCCTGAGGACAAGACTTTTTTATACTCTTGGCACTTTCCGTTAAAAGACGCCTTAAATAACAATTTCCAGCTTTTGTTATACCAAGCTTCGTCACTGATTTTCCACTGGACCACTCGGCTGGTATCAGCCCAAGATATTTTGAAAAATCAAATGCTGATGCAAATCTATTGAAATCACCTACTTCTGATGCAATTGAAACCGCTGTTACAACTTCAATTCCACTGAAACATACAAGTCTGTCTACTTTTGCCTTTATTTCTTTATCCTGAGCAATTTCTTCCAATCTGGCTTCTATATTTTTCAGCCTAGCTTCAAGAGTATTGATTGAAATCATATATTCATTAAAGGCTTCCTGTAGGTATGCATCATCAAACTTCAAGTTCTTAAGCCATGTTCTATGTTTTATTGTCCAGTATGAAGAACCATCTGTATACTTTTTCCCCTGTCTAAGAAGAAAAGCCATTATAACTTGTTTTGAATTTTTCAATTCTTTTTTTATGTTTATTCTCATTCTGCAGTATTCTTTTATAGCTTCTTCTTTTGGTGATGCAATATTAACTGAACTATAATCTTTCGTAAAAAGTGTTTTTGCTAGATTTCGGGCATCAATTCTGTCATTCTTAATTCTATAATCTGCTGTATGTTTCAATGAAGTTGGTGCCATAACGACACAGGAATAATTAGCTTTTAATAAATCCCTGCATAACCCAAATCCTGTGGGTCCGGCTTCATATCCGCATACAAACATCGTTTCTTCACCTAACTGCTTCTTTACATTTTCTAGATATCTCAACACATTCTGTGTTGTTGCTTTCATTGTTTTTTCATAAAGATTTCTGTCTGTTCTTGAATCATAACAGCAGATTGAATAAGTATCTTTATGGACGTCCATTCCTACATAGATTATACTTGTCATGTTGTGCTCCTTTTTTGCATTTAGGTAATGCTTCTTAATTGAGTTTTGTTCTATCCCAATTGTGAAGCAAAATCCTCGTTTTTGCAAAAATCAGGAGTCACAACATATTGTCTCCAAAAATTGCGGGTCGTTATACAATAAGGAAAACTACATCTGCAACAGTCAATAATATTGCCGCAAGCACAAAACAAAAAGCAGGGATATTAAAGAACAAAGCTTCTACTGGAATAAGGAGGACAGATAAAATGCATAACGGAATCAAGATTTTTTTCATAAAATCATTATGCATTTATTCATTTCAGAATTCAATAAGATTGAATCAAAAGGGTAATATTCATATTAAAATTACTCAAAAAATCAAATCCATTGTAAAATAATCTTGTATTCTCATTATAGAAACTCTTCCGGAGGAGTTATGGCTAATATTGAATTGCTGGTAAGAACACTTTCATTTATCGAAAACAACCTTAACAGTGATCTTCAGACAGAAGAAATAGCAAAGGCCTGCTATGCTTCAAAATCAAGTCTGGAGAAAAACTTTAAGGAGGCGACTCATTTTTCTGTGCACGATTACATGAACCGTCGCAAGATGATGAAAGCCGGTAAACTGCTGATTCAAAAGCCTGATTTGAACATTCTGGATGTGGCCGTTGAGTATGGATTTTCCAGTCACGAAGCCTTTACCAGAGCATTTTATAGTGTGTGGAACTGTAATCCAAAGGAATTTCGCGAAAACTACGCAAGTCGTGGACGAATTCCAGAACTGTTCCCGCAAATTATGGGGTTTCATCAGCTCCAGGGAGAAAATTATATGAGAAGAACAGTTGATATTTCAGAAATGTACGACTTTTTAAGAGAACGCAAGAACTGCTATTTTGTTTGCGCTGATGTTCGTAGTCTTATTCCAATAAACCAGATTTCCAGAAAGGCCGGAGATATTGCTTTGTCAGAAACAATGAAGCGCCTTTTAGATTGCAGTAACGATGAAGATGTTGCATTCCGCATTGGTCACGATGAATTTGCATTGCTCACAAATAGTACTGATGCTGCTTATGCCGAAGAAATCCGCAACAAAATCCTTGCAATGAACAGCCAGACTTTTGATTTTGAAGATAAAAAGATTCCTCTTAATCTTTATGCTACAGTAATTAAACTGGAAGATGGATCTTTCAAATATGCCGACCTTTTTGGTAAATTAATTGGAGCTCTTACAGAAGAAAAGAAACAGGTTTATTCAAAATAAGCTGATATTATTTCCAGCTTTCCCAGATTTTTTGCTGCAACCCAACAGTAGCTTCTGTTTTTCCGTTGCGGCAAACTGGTTGTTTCATTAATTTAAGTTGATTTTCAAAAAGTTTTGATTCAGGTTGACGACCCTAATATGTTGTGACTTCTGTCAAGAATAAATCAGGAAAGATGTTCGGCAATTTACCAACTCTAATATTCTTGGATCATGAAAAGAATCATGCCACTTAGGTCAATGGATTCGCCAAAGTTCTTTCTATCTCCAATCAAGCATAGTATTTATTTAAAAAACCGCTTACCAGGGTCGTCTAAGATAACTAATCCTTGTCGCCTGATTTGTTCTTGATAAAAATCTTTGCAAAAAAATTATGTTTAATCTAGGCGATGTTGTCAGTCATCATTCCCCAGATAAAACAAGCTAACTCACGTGCTGCAGCTGTTGTAGCTACATTCGCATTTTTCCCTCTGTCTTCCAAATGCTTGATCTTATTTTTTATTCTAATTCTGCATTTATCAGCATAAGCTATTACTAGAGGATCCTTTCCTTTCTGCCTGTCCTCAAGTCTCTTTGATTTCTTCGCCTGAGGACAAGACTTTTTTATACTCTTGGCACTTTCCGTTAAAAGACGCCTTAAATAACAATTTCCAGCTTTTGTTATACCAAGCTTCGTCACTGATTTTCCACTGGACCACTCGGCTGGTATCAGCCCAAGATATTTTGAAAAATCAAATGCTGATGCAAATCTATTGAAATCACCTACTTCTGATGCAATTGAAACCGCTGTTACAACTTCAATTCCACTGAAACATACAAGTCTGTCTACTTTTGCCTTTATTTCTTTATCCTGAGCAATTTCTTCCAATCTGGCTTCTATATTTTTCAGCCTAGCTTCAAGAGTATTGATTGAAATCATATATTCATTAAAGGCTTCCTGTAGGTATGCATCATCAAACTTCAAGTTCTTAAGCCATGTTCTATGTTTTATTGTCCAGTATGAAGAACCATCTGTATACTTTTTCCCCTGTCTAAGAAGAAAAGCCATTATAACTTGTTTTGAATTTTTCAATTCTTTTTTTATGTTTATTCTCATTCTGCAGTATTCTTTTATAGCTTCTTCTTTTGGTGATGCAATATTAACTGAACTATAATCTTTCGTAAAAAGTGTTTTTGCTAGATTTCGGGCATCAATTCTGTCATTCTTAATTCTATAATCTGCTGTATGTTTCAATGAAGTTGGTGCCATAACGACACAGGAATAATTAGCTTTTAATAAATCCCTGCATAACCCAAATCCTGTGGGTCCGGCTTCATATCCGCATACAAACATCGTTTCTTCACCTAACTGCTTCTTTACATTTTCTAGATATCTCAACACATTCTGTGTTGTTGCTTTCATTGTTTTTTCATAAAGATTTCTGTCTGTTCTTGAATCATAACAGCAGATTGAATAAGTATCTTTATGGACGTCCATTCCTACATAGATTATACTTGTCATGTTGTGCTCCTTTTTTGCATTTAGGTAATGCTTCTTAATTGAGTTTTGTTCTATCCCAATTGTGAAGCAAAATCCTCGTTTTTGCAAAAATCAGGAGTCACAACATATTGTCTCCAAAAATTGCGGGTCGTTATACTGTAAAGACCTAAGGTGTCAAAGACTGACATCGTGATTTTTTCTATATTGTTTTCCTTACATAGAAAGTCTTGCTTGCCTGGCCATGCTTTTCAATTTTTCCTTCATCACAAAGCTGTTTGAGAGCTTTTTCAATTGTCTGGCGGGCCAAAGTTGGACAGTGTTCCTGGATATCACTTTTAGTGAATTTTCCAAGCTGATTCTTTGCTACTCTTTCTACCATTTCATAAGCAGAGACCTTATCTTCTATAAGGTTCAATCTGTCTTCAAAATCTCTGTAAGCTGCAAGTACAATTCCCAGGATATATTTTACAAAAGCCGTATTATCATTGGTTCCTTCATGCCAGTTTTCAGAAGACTCTTCCAGAACATCATAATAAGAATCCTTTGTTTTTTCGATTTTCTTTTCCAAACTTATGTATTTGCAGACAACAAAGCCGGACCTGTAAAGCAGAAGTGTTGTGAGCAAGCGAGACATTCTTCCATTTCCATCGTTGAATGGATGGATGCACAAAAAGTCTTTTATAAAGTTGCTAATCAATAGAAGAGAATCAATTTCGCCAAGACTCATTGCTTTATTGAAGGTGTCACAAAGTTGTTCCATAGCAATAGGTGTTTCAATTGGACTGAGAGGTTCAAAAAGAACGTTTGAAGTTCCATCTGGGAGATTTGCAACAATGTAATTCTGAGTATTTTTGAACTTTCCTCCAAAATCAGGATTTGAATACTGATAAAGATATTTATGTAGTTGCAGAATGTAGCTAGGGGTGATGGGAATGTATTCAAAATTTTCGTGAATTATATTAAGAACATCACGATAGCCCATAATCTCTTTTTCATCTCTGTTTTTTGGAGTAGTTTTTTCCTGGACCAGCTGCTTGATTCGAGTATTTGTAGTTACAATACCTTCAATTTTGTTAGAGCTTTCTGTACTTTGAATCTTTGCTATTTCAACCAGTTTTTCTAGTTTCTCTTTTTTCTGGCTAATGAAAAGCTGCTGCCTGCCTTTGTATTCATGTATTTTGGCAATGTAGCCCATGATTTCATTATCAATGATGCAGTTCAGTTTTGAATAATCAAAAGTTTTCATCCCCTACTATACTCCTATATCTCCTATTATAGCATACAAATTAGGAGATTGCTATTAAATATAGGAGGTATTAAGGAAAATTGTAAGCGAAAAATTTGTTGTAACATCTCCTGTTTTGGTTACCAAAATAGGAGATGTTTAGGATGAATAGGAGAACTCTTGGAGAAGAGACTTGAAGGTTTGGTTATTTTTTTTCCGGCCAGTCTGCATTTACTTCACCAGTTCTATACCCTTTTGATTTCATATATTCCATCAGGTTTAAAGGTGGTAGATCATGCTCTGCCCTTCTCTTATTTTTTTCTTCAAGCTTTGCAAGAAGTTCTTCAATGGCCATTTCTGCAGGATTGAATCTTGCCTTTGGCTTTGGATTGTTCTTCTTTGCAGCCTTTTCTTTTACAGTTTGATCCCAGTTCCAAACCCATTCATGAGGTGGAAGTTCGTCAAAAGGACCTTCTGTATCTTTATCTTTTGCGAAATCATGCAGCTTGTAGATTTCAAGATTTGTGCTGAATGCGTAATTTACACCTAATTCTTCTGCAAACTCTTTTGATCTTTCCATGCAGGCATCGCAGTCTTCACCAGGAGTCATAACGGCTACTGGTTCTTTTTTTTGATTTATTAAAACTATGGCTGGTTGAATCGGTTTCCCTGATTTTCCAGTAAAAATATTTTCAATTCTCAGGTATCTAGGACGCCATTTTGAGCGAATTGTATTTAGATGTTTCATTCCTATTTTCAAGGAACGAGATTTTATCTTTGTGAATTCTCCATTGGCGATATATTTTTCAACTGCTTCCCTGATGTCAGTGCCGGTGCAGTCAATTTTTTCATTTACCGAGGTCCAGAGATAAAGTTTAAGTCTGGAATCTTCTCCAGGAAGAATTCCTGGTTCTTCTACACATTCGGCCTGGAGAAATTTTCCATAATAATCAAATACAACTGATGTATCGCCATTTTCTTCTATTGATACATCAATGATTTTTGCACCAATAAGACTGAATACTCTTCTAAGAAAAGCTCTGTGAACAAATGCAGGAGCATGACCAGTTTCTATTTCACATTCTTTGATGGCATACTCTACTCTTTTCCAATTCAATCTAGTCTGGCTGAGTTTTGAATCGTCTAAAGAATTGAGTTTTGTCTCTTTTAGCTTGAGGAATTGATTTCTTGTAAGATTTTTTTCACGCAGTAATTTACGCCAGTTTTTCTTTATTTTTTTTTCGCCATCTGTAAAAATTTCCGGGAACCAGGCAAAGAGGTAATCATATTGTTGCGCAGATAGCTTGTAGTCATTGTTTTCGTCATGAAAAATTACTGTTTTTAGTACAAGGCGTGTTATTCTCATTTAAAAACCTATATATTTAGATTATTTGAGATTGTTCAGGATATTTTCATGGATTCCTGAATCGGAAATTATAAGCTTTCCAGCTGAAATTTGAAGTGCAGCATAATCAAGGCACATTCTAATTCCATGTGAAAGACTTAATCCTTCTGCTCCAAAGAGTTTTTCATATTCCTTTTTCTTGGCTTTACTTATATAGAAGTTTAAGAGAACCTTTTCTTTTTCATCGTTCTTCTTTTCTTCTCTGGCCTTTGTTTCTGTTTCAACTGCCTGATTTATGATATTTAATTTTGCAGCAGTTCCTGCAGCAGCATTAGCTAAAGCTTCACTTTCCTTTAATTTTGCCATTTTATTATTCTCCAATAATATCGTTTACGATTGTTTCCAGAACTTCTGTTGTGTCTGGCTTCATGCGGTCCAGAGCCTGGACTGCTTTCTGCTGCAGAGCTGCTTTTTTGAAAATTTCATCGTTTGGAACTTTGTATTTTTTGAGAGTGAGTTCATCAATTGTCGTAATGAGGCTTTTCTGAACGGCTTTTCTCTTGTCGTAGTTATTGAAGATGAGTTTTTCAAGAACTGGCTTTGGATCACCGCTTTTGAGTTTTGTCAGGAGAAGGAAGAAGTCTGATAATCCATCAATTGAGTATTTATCAATCTGCAGAACTGGGATTACTTCGTCAGATCCGAGAAGGACTTTTTTATCAAGTTCAGAATAAGATGGTGGCATATCGAACAGAATGAAGTCAGGAGATAAAGTTGCTAATTCTGCAATGAAATTCTTGATGGCATTACGATTTTCAATTTCTGTTGCTTCACCTCTGGCCCATTTGTCGAGTTTTCCGCCTGCAGAAAGTTTTTTACAAGGAACCAGGAAAAGGCCATCGTATTTAGTTCTGCATACGATATTTGTTATTCCGATGGAATTGTCATAAAGGTAATCTGCAAGTTCATATTCCATAGAATCAGGATCTGCAGGATAGAACTGGCTTGTAAGGTTTGCCTGGCTATCTGTATCAACAAGAATTACTTTTTTTCCTTTTGTTATGAGTTCACCTGCAATTGCTGCAGTAAGAGTTGTTTTTCCGACTCCGCCTTTGTGGTTATAGAAACAGATTGTTTTCATAAAGATGACTCCTTCTCAAAATCTCAATTTTTATTATAAATGCAAAGTTAGAAAATGTAAAGAATATATATAGAAACTTCTTTATATACATAAAGAGAATATAAAGAGAAAGTTCTTTATACATATAAAGAACATAAAGAAAAAGTTCTTTATATAAAATAGAGGACGCAAATAGAAGCGTTTTAAGGGGGGTGTTTGAAAAAAAACGTGTAATTACCCTACCCACTCGTTTTGAAGCGTTTCTAGGGCCTTTTTTGAATGTGTACATTTTTTACCGGAAATTCGATCAAAATTCCCTAAAATTCGACCAAAATTGCCTGAATGTGGTACTGTTTTTTCTTTGCAGCAGAACTATATTGTAAACATAACTTGAATGGTTATTTCTTGGATTTTCTTCAATTTCAGGATTTTTTATAGCTTTTATTGATTACTGAAGCAGTTTTTATTGGTTCTGGTTATTGATTTTTTGCAAGATTTGACCGATAATATATGCAACGGCTTAGAACCCCGTTTTTTACATAACATTAGTTTTATTAAGAAGAACTTAACAAGTTGATATTGGCATTGGTCTAGTTATAGACGTTTTCCGATTGCCAGTAAAGGCATTTGGAATAATGCTGATATTTGTTTCGTATTGATTATTTTTTTTGATTTTCTAATGTTGCAGAAAAAGTAAAAAATACGAAGCTGGTTTATATTGAGTAAAACTCAATATCAGTTTGTTAAGTTCTTTTTTTATGCAATGTCGAGGTTCTTACCGTTGGGGAAAAATATATTGACGTGTCATTCTGTGGCACTCAGATATATTAAAATGATGGTGGGAATCGAAAAAAAGTGAACTCATTTATTGGGACATCGGCAGCGGCATTACAAACTCAACTCAAATCATCCTATTTCATAGGAAAACAATCCCAATATTTAAAAATTCGCAGTGCTTTTAACAAAGGCCAGGAGCAGAACAGAAACAGATACCTGGATGAAGCTCTCACTTATCCTTATATTCAGCCAAATACAAATTTTAATCTCAAATGGTTGGTGTTCGATGTGGATCGAGATTTCAATATCGCCGAGATATATGACTGTAATGCCCCTATTCCGAACTTTGTTGTTGTAAATCCTGAAAATGGCCATTCTCATTTATGGTATGGATTAAACCAGGCAGTTTATTCTCAATTCCAGTTCAAATCTTCAAGACCACTACAATATGCAAAGGCCGTTTATAAAGCTCTCTGCAAGAAGCTTGATGCAGATGTTCATTTTAATAAAGTTCTCTGTAAGAATCCTATCCATGATATGTGGCAGACAATTTCACTCAGAGCTGAACTCTATGACCTATCAGAACTTGCAAGCCATCTTGATATTAACTGGATAGATGAAACTCCGGCAAAGAAAAGAAGATCAAAGACTGCTGCAGCAACAATAACGATGGAAGATGTAGGGCAATTCTCAGGAGCTAATTCAGGATCCAGAAACTCAGAAACCTTTGATTACTGCAGATTTAAGGCTTATTCTCACAGAAGAAATACAAATTGCTCAGAAAAAGAACTCATAGACTGGACCTATGCTCTTGTAAAGACAGTAAATGCAAGTAACCGGCCATCTATGGATGAACGAGAATGTTCACAGATTGCAGAATCAATTGCAGTCTGGACCTATGCAAATATTGATCCAGTAAAGGCAAAAGAAGCTATGTATGACGAAGCCGATAGAGAAAGATCGTTGCTTGTTCGTCAAAAGAAAGCAGCCAAGAAAGTGAAAGAGATTAAGAAGTATCTTAAGAAACATCCTGATGCATCGAACAGAGAGATTTCCAGAGTTTTAGGTGATGGATTTTCTACAGATACAGTAAATAGGGCAGTAAAGAAGATTGCAGCCGAGAAAAAAGCGAAAGCAGAGAAAGCTGCAGCTTCTCGAGCCGAAGTTGTGGGGGTAGTTCCTTCTGATGATCCTTTAAGTGAGAGATTTGTAAATCAGGTTGTAAAGGCTGTAGGCCTTTTCGGTTCTCCTGGTATTACTCGACTAACTAACTGACTTTAGTACTGGCGTAGCCAGTTAGTTTATTATCGGTATTTAGTCCTTTTTTTATAATCATAAAGGGCAAGAGTGAAGCGAAGCTTCACCGCGGCAGGTGGGGTCTGGGGACACTTCCCCAGCATAGATCAAACAGTTTTCTTCTTTGTTCTATTTATTTGTTATAAAAAAAGCTGCTGCTGCATTTTGAAAACTACTTGTTCCAGGTTCTGATATTTTTTTCTATACCTGGTGAAATAAATTGCGTGAGGTGTTTTGAAAACCTATATATTTAGGTAAAATAAAAGCTATGGAATCAGTAAAACAGATGATGGATGATCATATTGATCACCTTACAAAAGAAACAGATCAGCTTAGAGCTAGATTAGAGACACTTTATGATGAAGCTAAAGGAAAGACTCGCATTTACGTAAAACAAGAAGATCTTGATAAGGTATTTCATCAGGCAGAAGCAATTGCTCGTGAAATGGTGTCTTTGAAATCTGCAAATGAAATTCTATATAAGAATAGGGGAAAAGCTTCTCCAAAAAAAGCAGTCTCATCAAAATCGAATGGAAAATACGGCGGCCGGCCGCCAAGAGAAATTGCAGAAAAGAAACGTCGTATAAAGGAAATTGATGATAAGGTTTTTGTTCTTCTGGAACATTTAAATGATGAAGAAAGAAAAGAGTATGATGAATTAACCTATGATGTAATTGCATGGGAAACAAGAAAAAAACGTCGTATTCAGGAAGAACAAGAAAACCTAAATAAATAGGATTTTTACAAGGGAATGTATGAAGTATTTTGAGTTGAAAGACAGTTTCAAAAATGATGATCCTGGGAATTTTGTTTTTTTTCTTTCTTTTATAGCAGTTAGATGTTCATGGGAAATTCTTTTCATGTATAGAAAGCATCCTTATGAGAAATATATTGATTTTTATACATCTCATAAGGATTTGTTTTTGAATTGTGATGCAGCTTTAAAAGATTTGATTGAAAGTAGGTTAGTGAATGACAAATCCTATAAAGGTCCTTCGGAAAATTCTGCAAAAACAATTTTAGATGAGTTTGAAAAAAGATGTATAAATTACCTGGAAGGAACTTCAGAACGATGGGGAATGATGCTGAGTTCTGTTTTTGGCTTTTTCATTTTTTTGTTTTCTTTAGGTGGACTTGCAATACATCAATATTTATTAAGCATTATATTTCTGATTGTTTTTGTTTATTGTTGTTCTGAGTTTTGGGTTAATCTCCGATGTTTTTTAGCAATTACAAAAAGAGTAAAGTCATATAAAAAGCAGCTTAAGTGGTTTCCATTCAATATGGACCTTATTTATAAGTTGATGGAATCATCAATGGAATTGTTATCTAAAATTGAAATTCCTGAAATTGCTGCAGATGATTTAGATAACGAAGAAATCAGGCTTCTTGAGGAACTTTATCAGGAAGGCCAGGTTTCTAAAGAAAATGGAAAATATTATTTGGTTGGACCGGTAAAAGCATTTTTAAAATGGCGAGAAGAAAACAAAAATGTCTATGACATTCAGAATAAGTTCATTTGTAAGTATATATTGCAGTCCGATGGATCAGTAATCAAACCTGGCACAATATATCAGGCAAAGAGCAGAAATAAAGAGGATGAAAAAGAGTTTTTAGAGTAACCTTGCCAAAATCTTGCTTACCCTTGCCATAACCTTTTGAACCTTGCGTGAGATTTCAATTTTATAAATCTATTATGGAGACATACGATTTTTAGTCGTATGTCTTTTTTTTTGCATCAGGAGGATTTATGGAAAAAGTGATTATAAAAGATCCAGAAGAACTGAAAAATGAAAAGCAGTTTGCAAGCAAATATGTAAGTCCATTTTTCAGATCATTCTATCTATATAGGTATCAAGTTTTGCGTGTAATGAATCTTTCCCCAAGTCAGGCCAGAAGTAGAGTTATGTCAGAACTGAATATTATTTGGGATAAAATAGGGGAGGAGCTGCAGCATGAAGAAGCCTAACTTTCAACAAAAAACAACAAAGACCGGCTACAAGTTCCGACCGTTTTCACTGGCTGGCCACAGTCCTGCTGCTGCAAAAAAAAGGCAGCAGCAGGAGCAGAAGGGGTGGCCATCCGTTCAACGACCTACACTTTCCGCCGGTCTATGTTGTTGCAAGATTCGCAAAAGTGTAAACACTTTTACAAATCTTGCCAGGGAGTTCACCCCCTTGGATCCTCGTCGCAAAGATAACGGACCAGAAAAGTCGGTCCATTATCTTTGCTCAGGAGAACTTGCCTATGAATAAGAAAAGACAAAACACTGCAGCGTTCCGTCTTTCTGATTCTGAAAGGCAAGTTCTCAAGGACCGAATCAAAAACTCTGGAATGAGTAGCCAGGAGTTTCTTCTTCGGTCCTCGCTTGAAAGACCAATTATGAATGTAGAAGTCTTTCAAGCTCTTTTGGTTGAGCTTCGTAAGCAAGGAACGAATCTCAACCAGATTGCTAAGGCCTGCAATTCCGGCCGCCAGATGGATGCTGCAGAAAGTGCAAAAGCTGCAGCTAGGAAAATTGAGAGAACAGTTCAGGCCCTGAGACTTTTCTATGAGATGGAAAGCCGGGGAGTGGACCTTTCTCGATTAAAGAAAGCTTGTGATGAATCTGCAGCAAATCCATCAGATCAGGACAAGAAGATCCTGGAGGAGTTAAAGGCAGTATGGCCATACTTAAAATTGTAAATCGTAGAAATGGGAAAAGAAAAAGGTCCCATCTGGCAGGAGTTATTAAATATGTTCTGAAAACAGAAAAAACAGAGGAAAAACTCATTTACGGCCAGAACCTGGAACCAGAAAGAGCCTATCAGATGATGATGGAAACCAAGGACCTTTTTAATAAAAGGAAAGGAATGGATTATTTTCATTTTGTGTTGTCATATCCACCCAATGAAAAAATCACTCCTGAACAAGCTTTGGAGCAGGCAAAAGAGTTATTGGAAAGAACAAAGAAGTTTAGGGGATATGAAACTCTTGTTGCGGTCCATCGTGATAAGAAGCACATCCATGTTCACTTCATTGTTAATTCAGTGAACTTTGTAGACGGCCGGAAGTTCCATCTTTCCAGGAAAGAATTGGAAGCATTAAAGCAGCTGCAGAACCAAATCAATATAGAGAAAGGTTTTTCTGCAGCACCTGGAAAATATGAGGATATGAATGGAGAAGAAAGAACTGAAACCGTTTCAAATAACAAAAATACTTATCAGCTTTTGAAACGTGCTGAAAGTGGGGAAGTGAAAAGTTATGTGCAAACTTGTGCAATTTCAGTTTTGACGCAGGCTGCAAGAGCTTCCAGTAAGGAAGAGTTCATACGACTTATGGATCAGGATGGATTTGAAACCATCTGGGATGACAACAAAAAACACATAACTTTCATTGATAAAGAACGTGCAGCAGCAGGGGAGCAGAAGTGCAAAATCCGTCTTTCAAAACTGGCGGATTACTATGCTGAATTCAAAAATCTTAATACAAAGGAGGACCTTATACATGGCTTTGACGAAAACTGCAGAATATCAGCAGAAACAAGAGGAAATAGCGAAAGCACCAGACCAGACGATTTTGGACTTTCAGACAACGATAGCGGATCTGCAAGGACAGATAAGGGATCTGACATCGATGAACTTAGACGCAGAACAGAAGATCAAAGATCTGAATTCGATAATCTCCGACAAGGACAAGATAATCTCCGATCAAAAGGAGCTGATCAGTCAGCAGCAATCGGACAACTCGACCTCGATAGAAAACAACGAGAAGCTGCTAGATCTGAACAAGGCCACACAGTCTCTGGACCAGTCAAAAAAGATCAAGGAATTGGAAGGTAAACTTGATGCTGAAACAAAGAAACCGCCAAAAACTGTTGTTCAGATTCAGAAAGAATATAAGCAAAAATGTTTAGGCTGCATAAAGGAAGAACATGAAAAGGCAATCCAGTTGTATGAAAACAAACATACTTTATATGAAAGCTGCATTGCAGCTGGAGGTCTTTATGCAATTGTTATGACAGTTTTCCAGGTAATCAATGCAGATGGATTTTTATTTTTTTGTAAGAAACTTGGAAAAGTAATAGGGGAGTTTTACATAAAAGCCTGGGAATATCTTTGTTCTATTGAGTTTAGTAGTGCTGCAGGAACAGTTACAGTTCAGGCTCTTTTTGGCTTGGTCATAGTAGCAATTACATTTGCGGTAATAGCCGGAATTGTGGCGTTGTATGTTGGTCCAGAATGGATGCGACATTGGGGAACAGTTGCAGAACTGGTTATAACACTTGGAATCGTAATCAACTGGGACCGGCAACTATGGGAATTATGGCATCATAATTTACTTTTGGTTTGGTTATATTCCCAGATCATTTATTTTGTTGGAGCATTCATAATCTGGAAGAAATTCATTGATTACTAGACTGCTCCAGATTGCAATAGTTCGTATAAATGTACGGATTAAAACCAAATAATGCTATTTAGGATGCTTAAAAATGGACCTCTCGACATTGAATAAGCATCTATAAATAAATCTAAATTAAAGGAGCTTGTAATGAGCGTTTTTTCAAATGGCGGCTATGTGCCGGAAGGTATGGATTTTGGAGAGTGGGTTGAGTACTTGAATGGAATAGATGAGTACGAAGCTTTCCAGAATTATTTAGAATTTTTGGAAGAAGAAGATGAAGAATATCCTGATGATCTTCTTATTCCGACTTTGAGTGATGAATCAATTGCATCACTTAAAACGGTGGCTGCAGGAGCATTTCAGGAAATTGAACGTTCCTTTGCAGATATGAGTACGGATCAGATACTTTCAAATCTTGATGAATTGATGGATTTGAACAGAAAAAGATTGCTTTTTGATTACATAAAGCAAGATGATGAGTTTGGTTTTAATTTCATTTTTGATGGCAGAGAAAATGCTTCTTTTGCAGAAAGTGGAAAAAGAGCTTTGACTTATACAAATCTGAAAAGAATCTATGATATGGATGAG
Organism: Cylicocyclus nassatus; assembly: GCA_958299035.1. NCBI lineage: Eukaryota > Metazoa > Nematoda > Chromadorea > Rhabditida > Strongylidae > Cylicocyclus > Cylicocyclus nassatus. The sequence goes on from CATQJL010000350.1 coordinate 37,480, forward strand.
TTTAATTCAAATGATCCTGAGTTAAAGAAATCCTTAGAATTCTATGATTCCGTAATTCATAATGAATCCTGGTGTGAAAAGCAGATGCAGCGAATTGATCAGTGGATGAATTGTGATGCAGGCACAAGCCAGGCAGTTTATGCAAAATGCTTGAACAGAAGTTTTCAGGACCTGAGAGAAAGAATTGTTCAGGAGCCTGAAATAACGAAAACTAAGGACCGTAAAGTTGATTATTCAATGGACCGTTAAATTTTAACTCTCTAAATCTGAAAAATTATGTATGGATATATGAATAAAATGGAAATAACGCAATCTAGAACAGTCTAGGTTGCGTTTTGTTTTTACTGATGTGAAAGTACAGCTTCACGCAGAATAGAATTTATTCTAGTCTGATAACCTTTCCCTTGAGCTTTCAGAGCTTCCAGGACATCAAGATCAATCTTGATAGAAATGGCTTTCTTGATAGGTGTAACTTTGAAATATTCAGGATGTGCAGGAGCAAAGCCTTTCAAATCTGAATCAGAGAATTCTGGAATATCATCATCATAGGTTACTGGAAGAGCTGCAATCTCTTTAAGTCTTTCATCTGTTAATTTGTTTGATGTAGGCATTGTAAACCTCCTGCAATTTTGGTTCTGCTTTTCTAGCAGAAATAATTCTTGTTCTTCCATTGCGTTCCGTATGAACTGCTGCAATTATTACAATTCCACGGATGCTGCCGACACTAAAATATCTATCTTCTTCAAGTGAAGAATTTTTATCGTCAAATTTTGTCAGAAGATATGGATCGTCAAATACTTCTAGAATTTCTGAAAAAGAAAAACCATGATTTTTTATGTTTAATTCGTCTTTTTCAGAACCCCATTCAAATCTTCCATCTTGGCTGATAACAGTCATTATGGGCCCCTTAATAGTTTCTAATATAAGTATATAACGAGAGATATATAAAAGCAAGTATATTTTAAAAAGTATATACTTAACTGTATATAAGGTAAATTCTGTCTACTAACCTAAATATTTAGGTTAGTAATTACCCTTTTCTTTTATCACCTGCTTTAATCTGAAATTATTGTCAAATACATATTCATTTAATTTGTTTATTTCAAGCAGATTTCTGATGCACCATTCAGGATCCTGAGTATGGAATGTGTAATAAACATCATTTAACTGTTTATAGGGAAAAATTTGCATAACAAATTTTGTTGACTGTTCTCTGGTATATGAAATGTAACGGTATAGATAACCGATCCAGAATAAAGAACTTTTTGAGTATTTAATTTTTCCGTAGGTAGAATCTCCAAATTCGTTTGTAATTTGAGAAAGTCCTTCTTCCGCATCAAGTGACAAATTTGAATTGGTGTTATCATCAAGAGCTTTTGATAAATTAGAATGAAGAAACCTTCTCAAAAAGACAGACGAAGAACAATCCAGTTCTGCAGATTTTTCGAAGATTTTTCCCTGGAATTCACACAGTAATAAACCATTATGATCAAAATTTTTCATTTGAAAAGTTCCTCTATGTATAGACCTGTTTTAAATTCTCTTTTTGCAAGTTTGAGTTTTGTATCGATTTCAAAACTTCTTTCTACTAACCTATTTCTGCAGTCTTCACGTTCAGGTTTTGACAGATAATATTTTTCAACTGGAATTAAGTTGGATAAAGCTTTATCTGTCTTAAATATATATTGGAGTCCCAGTTTTGAAGCAGACAAAGAATGAAGAGCAACATCTGCATTGATTTCCCCTTCTGTAAATTGGGACATGATGTAAAACATCTTATTATCTGCTATTGGAGCAATTACAACGTCCGCAGTATTTGTTTCTACAACAATATTTTGTATAGTCTGATTTGATTTATACTGTTCCAAAGTGCCACGGTGATAACAAATGGCAAGCATCCATTCAAGGTTGCATTCAAACTTTTTTATTTTCAGGTTTTCTAATGAATATCTAAAGGAATATACAGAAGCACCATCTTTCTCAGATACAAAAGATAAAGCTTGATTATATGTTTCCCCTAAGTAAAAGCCATTTCCAAAATCACAGTTATTTCGTGAACCTGTTGTAGTAACAGTTGATAGTCCATCTCTTGAACCGTGGAACAAGACAGTACCGTATTTTTCTTTTATGAGTTCTTCTTTTACAGAGTTGATTCTGTATTTGTTTTTATAGATGTAAGAATAAATTTTTTCGCATACATCTTCTCTTGCAGAATTTCTCTTTTCAATTTCATTCAATGTGGTTCTTGAAATACCCGTTCGTTCAGATAATTCAAGCATATTGATTTTTTCTGTTTCCAGAATGAAGTGTATATCTTCTTTTAGATTGTAATGACAGTCAATTGTTATCATGTAGATAATTATAGAGTTTTAAACTTGTTTGTTCAATATGAACAAACAAGTTTGAGTTAAGAATGACAAGTGTAATTTATTTTGTAATTGTACGAAGGTTGACGACCCTAATATGTTGTGACTTCTGTCAAGAATAAATCAGGAAAGATGTTCGGCAATTTACCAACTCTAATATTCTTGGATCATGAAAAGAATCATGCCACTTAGGTCAATGGATTCGCCAAAGTTCTTTCTATCTCCAATCAAGCATAGTATTTATTTAAAAAACCGCTTACCAGGGTCGTCTAAGATAACTAATCCTTGTCGCCTGATTTGTTCTTGATAAAAATCTTTGCAAAAAAATTATGTTTAATCTAGGCGATGTTGTCAGTCATCATTCCCCAGATAAAACAAGCTAACTCACGTGCTGCAGCTGTTGTAGCTACATTCGCATTTTTCCCTCTGTCTTCCAAATGCTTGATCTTATTTTTTATTCTAATTCTGCATTTATCAGCATAAGCTATTACTAGAGGATCCTTTCCTTTCTGCCTGTCCTCAAGTCTCTTTGATTTCTTCGCCTGAGGACAAGACTTTTTTATACTCTTGGCACTTTCCGTTAAAAGACGCCTTAAATAACAATTTCCAGCTTTTGTTATACCAAGCTTCGTCACTGATTTTCCACTGGACCACTCGGCTGGTATCAGCCCAAGATATTTTGAAAAATCAAATGCTGATGCAAATCTATTGAAATCACCTACTTCTGATGCAATTGAAACCGCTGTTACAACTTCAATTCCACTGAAACATACAAGTCTGTCTACTTTTGCCTTTATTTCTTTATCCTGAGCAATTTCTTCCAATCTGGCTTCTATATTTTTCAGCCTAGCTTCAAGAGTATTGATTGAAATCATATATTCATTAAAGGCTTCCTGTAGGTATGCATCATCAAACTTCAAGTTCTTAAGCCATGTTCTATGTTTTATTGTCCAGTATGAAGAACCATCTGTATACTTTTTCCCCTGTCTAAGAAGAAAAGCCATTATAACTTGTTTTGAATTTTTCAATTCTTTTTTTATGTTTATTCTCATTCTGCAGTATTCTTTTATAGCTTCTTCTTTTGGTGATGCAATATTAACTGAACTATAATCTTTCGTAAAAAGTGTTTTTGCTAGATTTCGGGCATCAATTCTGTCATTCTTAATTCTATAATCTGCTGTATGTTTCAATGAAGTTGGTGCCATAACGACACAGGAATAATTAGCTTTTAATAAATCCCTGCATAACCCAAATCCTGTGGGTCCGGCTTCATATCCGCATACAAACATCGTTTCTTCACCTAACTGCTTCTTTACATTTTCTAGATATCTCAACACATTCTGTGTTGTTGCTTTCATTGTTTTTTCATAAAGATTTCTGTCTGTTCTTGAATCATAACAGCAGATTGAATAAGTATCTTTATGGACGTCCATTCCTACATAGATTATACTTGTCATGTTGTGCTCCTTTTTTGCATTTAGGTAATGCTTCTTAATTGAGTTTTGTTCTATCCCAATTGTGAAGCAAAATCCTCGTTTTTGCAAAAATCAGGAGTCACAACATATTGTCTCCAAAAATTGCGGGTCGTTATACAATAAGGAAAACTACATCTGCAACAGTCAATAATATTGCCGCAAGCACAAAACAAAAAGCAGGGATATTAAAGAACAAAGCTTCTACTGGAATAAGGAGGACAGATAAAATGCATAACGGAATCAAGATTTTTTTCATAAAATCATTATGCATTTATTCATTTCAGAATTCAATAAGATTGAATCAAAAGGGTAATATTCATATTAAAATTACTCAAAAAATCAAATCCATTGTAAAATAATCTTGTATTCTCATTATAGAAACTCTTCCGGAGGAGTTATGGCTAATATTGAATTGCTGGTAAGAACACTTTCATTTATCGAAAACAACCTTAACAGTGATCTTCAGACAGAAGAAATAGCAAAGGCCTGCTATGCTTCAAAATCAAGTCTGGAGAAAAACTTTAAGGAGGCGACTCATTTTTCTGTGCACGATTACATGAACCGTCGCAAGATGATGAAAGCCGGTAAACTGCTGATTCAAAAGCCTGATTTGAACATTCTGGATGTGGCCGTTGAGTATGGATTTTCCAGTCACGAAGCCTTTACCAGAGCATTTTATAGTGTGTGGAACTGTAATCCAAAGGAATTTCGCGAAAACTACGCAAGTCGTGGACGAATTCCAGAACTGTTCCCGCAAATTATGGGGTTTCATCAGCTCCAGGGAGAAAATTATATGAGAAGAACAGTTGATATTTCAGAAATGTACGACTTTTTAAGAGAACGCAAGAACTGCTATTTTGTTTGCGCTGATGTTCGTAGTCTTATTCCAATAAACCAGATTTCCAGAAAGGCCGGAGATATTGCTTTGTCAGAAACAATGAAGCGCCTTTTAGATTGCAGTAACGATGAAGATGTTGCATTCCGCATTGGTCACGATGAATTTGCATTGCTCACAAATAGTACTGATGCTGCTTATGCCGAAGAAATCCGCAACAAAATCCTTGCAATGAACAGCCAGACTTTTGATTTTGAAGATAAAAAGATTCCTCTTAATCTTTATGCTACAGTAATTAAACTGGAAGATGGATCTTTCAAATATGCCGACCTTTTTGGTAAATTAATTGGAGCTCTTACAGAAGAAAAGAAACAGGTTTATTCAAAATAAGCTGATATTATTTCCAGCTTTCCCAGATTTTTTGCTGCAACCCAACAGTAGCTTCTGTTTTTCCGTTGCGGCAAACTGGTTGTTTCATTAATTTAAGTTGATTTTCAAAAAGTTTTGATTCAGGTTGACGACCCTAATATGTTGTGACTTCTGTCAAGAATAAATCAGGAAAGATGTTCGGCAATTTACCAACTCTAATATTCTTGGATCATGAAAAGAATCATGCCACTTAGGTCAATGGATTCGCCAAAGTTCTTTCTATCTCCAATCAAGCATAGTATTTATTTAAAAAACCGCTTACCAGGGTCGTCTAAGATAACTAATCCTTGTCGCCTGATTTGTTCTTGATAAAAATCTTTGCAAAAAAATTATGTTTAATCTAGGCGATGTTGTCAGTCATCATTCCCCAGATAAAACAATCTAACTCACGTGCTGCAGCTGTTGTAGCTACATTCGCATTTTTCCCTCTGTCTTCCAAATGCTTGATCTTATTTTTTATTCTAATTCTGCATTTATCAGCATAAGCTATTACTAGAGGATCCTTTCCTTTCTGCCT
>CATQJL010000351.1:0-42660 GCA_958299035.1 Cylicocyclus nassatus
GATAGGTGCTTAACACGTAATAAAAGGGCTTCCACAACATGGAAGCCCTTGACAAGTCGCTTTCTGTCCGTTATACTAGATACATCTAGTGCGGAAGTTAGTGGCGTGGAATTGGTAGTTCCATGATGCTATCACTCTAAGCCCTGCAAGGCTGATGAGTGACCGCCTTTTTTATTTGATTTTAGACGATTTTACCATAAACGAGGTTTATTGTCAAGTCCACATGTGACGTGGTTCGACAAAATCAATTTTAAGGGGTCTAGGAGGTCGCAGAAGGGCGTTTCCTTCTCGATTAGTATAAATCATACGTCAAGGGTAAATTGCACGCGTAGGCGCGCCCTTGACGCAATGATTTTATTTTACTAATCAAGGGAAACGTCCTTCTTGTTGTTCGAGCCATTTGCAAGTGCTGGCAACGTGGTTTTCGTTGTCTGTGCTTGCGAATGGTTTACGGGGTTGTTAGGGGTGATAAACCCCTGACAAGTTGGAAGTGTGCACACACTGCGAAACTTGCAAAAACGAACGAGCACCGCAACGAGGGGAAAAGCACTTGGATATTTTATATCCGTATAAGTGCGCCCTCGATTGGGTGTGTAAGTGAGCGAATAGCGAAACGCTTTCGTTTTTTCCGTTCCCCCGTCGGAGACCCCTCGGAGAGCCTGCGGAGCACGAACGGATACCAAAAAAAAATTTTGGTATGTAAGTGAGCGAATAGCGAAACGCTTTCGTTCTTCCGTTCCCCCTCGGAGAGCAAGTCCAGTTAATAAACTGGTCTAACTTGCTATACCGCTCTAGTATATCTCTTTAACTAAAAAAGTGCTTTTTTACTCTGCCTTTTTTCCTTTTCATTACCGTAAAACACTTGACAACAGGCTCGAAAACCTTTACGACCTAGGAAATGCTCGCAAGGAAAAAAGGCAGACTTTCCCTAGCGACACGCTAGAAAAGTTCTGCCTTTCTTCCCTGAAACCTTACGACCTGAGGTGTACGCTGAGGGATCCGAAGACAAGGACACGACTCGCTTACGCACGTAATAGACAGGATATACACAACCACTCACCCTGCACAGGGTTTCCCCTGCTTTACGTTCCCTTAATAGTTGACGGTTTTGACCCGCTCCCCCCCGCTCAATCTTTGCCATATCCGTAGACTTAGGCTATAGGGGCTTTTTGAGCTGTTTTACCCCTTGACCATATCTCTCCAGGTGTCCCGCTGGAGAGGTAACGGCTGACTTACTGCTTAGGCTCAGCTGACCAACCTTTTTTAACGTGGATAGGTGCTTAACACGTAATAAAAGGGCTTCCACAACATGGAAGCCCTTGACAAGTCGCTTTCTGTCCGTTATACTAGATACATCTAGTGCGGAAGTTAGTGGCGTGGAATTGGTAGTTCCATGATGCTATCACTCTAAGCCCCTGCAAGGCTGATGAGTGACCGCCTTTTTTATTTGATTTTAGACGGATTTTACCATAAACGAGGTTTATTGTCAAGTCCACATGTGACGTGGTTCGACAAAATCAATTTAAGGGGTCTAGGAGGTCGCAGAAGGGCGTTTCCTTCTCGATTAGTATAAATCATACGTCAAGGGTAAATTGCACGCGTAGGCGCGCCCTTGACGCAATGATTTTATTTTACTAATCAAGGGAAACGTCCTTCTTGTTGTTCGAGCCATTTGCAAGTGCTGGCAACGTGGTTTTCGTTGTCTGTGCTTGCGAATGGTTTACGGGGTTGTTAGGGGTGATAAACCCCTGACAAGTTGGAAGTGTGCACACACTGCGAAACTTGCAAAAACGAACGAGCACCGCAACGAGGGGAAAAGCACTTGGATATTTTATATCCGTATAAGTGCGCCCTCGATTGGGTGTGTAAGTGAGCGAATAGCGAAACGCTTTCGTTTTTTCCGTTCCCCGTCGGAGACCCCTCGGAGAGCCTGCGGAGCACGAACGGATACCAAAAAAAATTTTGGTATGTAAGTGAGCGAATAGCGAAACGCTTTCGTTCTTCCGTTCCCCCTCGGAGAGCAAGTCCAGTTAATAAACTGGTCTAACTTGCTATACCGCTCTAGTATATCTCTTTAACTAAAAAAGTGCTTTTTTACTCTGCCTTTTTTCCTTTTCATTACCGTAAAACACTTGACAACAGGCTCGAAAACCTTTACGACCTAGGAAATGCTCGCAAGGAAAAAAGGCAGACTTTCCCTAGCGACACGCTAGAAAAGTTCTGCCTTTCTTCCCTGAAACCTTACGACCTGAGGTGTACGCTGAGGGATCCGAAGACAAGGACACGACTCGCTTACGCACGTAATAGACAGGATATACACAACCACTCACCCCTGCACAGGGTTTCCCCTGCTTTACGTTCCCTTAATAGTTGACGGTTTTGACCCGCTCCCCCGCTCAATCTTTGCCATATCCGTAGACTTAGGCTATAGGGGCTTTTTGAGCTGTTTTACCCCTTGACCATATCTCTCCAGGTGTCCCCGCTGGAGAGGTAACGGCTGACTTACTGCTTAGGCTCAGCTGACCAACCTTTTTTAACGTGGATAGGTGCTTAACACGTAATAAAAGGGCTTCCACAACATGGAAGCCCTTGACAAGTCGCTTTCTGTCCGTTATACTAGATACATCTAGTGCGGAAGTTAGTGGCGTGGAATTGGTAGTTCCATGATGCTATCACTCTAAGCCCTGCAAGGCTGATGAGTGACCGCCTTTTTTATTTGATTTTAGACGATTTTACCATAAACGAGGTTTATTGTCAAGTCCACATGTGACGTGGTTCGACAAAATCAATTTTAAGGGGTCTAGGAGGTCGCAGAAGGGCGTTTCCTTCTCGATTAGTATAAATCATACGTCAAGGGTAAATTGCACGCGTAGGCGCGCCCTTGACGCAATGATTTTATTTTACTAATCAAGGGAAACGTCCTTCTTGTTGTTCGAGCCATTTGCAAGTGCTGGCAACGTGGTTTTCGTTGTCTGTGCTTGCGAATGGTTTACGGGGTTGTTAGGGGTGATAAACCCCTGACAAGTTGGAAGTGTGCACACACTGCGAAACTTGCAAAAACGAACGAGCACCGCAACGAGGGGAAAAGCACTTGGATATTTTATATCCGTATAAGTGCGCCCTCGATTGGGTGTGTAAGTGAGCGAATAGCGAAACGCTTTCGTTTTTCCGTTCCCCGTCGGAGACCCCTCGGAGAGCCTGTGGAGCACGAACGGATACCAAAAAAAATTTTGGTATGTAAGTGAGCGAATAGCGAAACGCTTTCGTTCTTCCGTTCCCCCTCGGAGAGCAAGTCCAGTTAATAAACTGGTCTAACTTGCTATACCGCTCTAGTATATCTCTTTAACTAAAAAAGTGCTTTTTTTACTCTGCCTTTTTTCCTTTTCATTACCGTAAAACACTTGACAACAGGCTCGAAAACCTTTACGACCTAGGAAATGCTCGCAAGGAAAAAAGGCAGACTTTCCCTAGCGACACGCTAGAAAAGTTCTGCCTTTCTTCCCTGAAACCTTACGACCTGAGGTGTACGCTGAGGGATCCGAAGACAAGGACACGACTCGCTTACGCACGTAATAGACAGGATATACACAACCACTCACCCTGCACAGGGTTTCCCCTGCTTTACGTTCCCTTAATAGTTGACGGTTTTGACCCGCTCCCCCCGCTCAATCTTTGCCATATCCGTAGACTTAGGCTATAGGGGCTTTTTGAGCTGTTTTAACCCCTTGACCATATCTCTCCAGGTGTCCCGCTGGAGAGGTAACGGCTGACTTACTGCTTAGGCTCAGCTGACCAACCTTTTTTAACGTGGATAGGTGCTTAACACGTAATAAAAGGGCTTCCACAACATGGAAGCCCTTGACAAGGTCGCTTTCTGTCCGTTATACTAGATACATCTAGTGCGGAAGTTAGTGGCGTGGAATTGGTAGTTCCATGATGCTATCACTCTAAGCCCTGCAAGGCTGATGAGTGACCGCCTTTTTTATTTGATTTTAGACGATTTTACCATAAACGAGGTTTATTGTCAAGTCCACATGTGACGTGGTTCGACAAAATCAATTTTAAGGGGTCTAGGAGGTCGCAGAAGGGCGTTTCCTTCTCGATTAGTATAAATCATACGTCAAGGGTAAATTGCACGCGTAGGCGCGCCCTTGACGCAATGATTTTATTTTACTAATCAAGGGAAACGTCCCTTCTTGTTGTTCGAGCCATTTGCAAGTGCTGGCAACGTGGTTTTCGTTGTCTGTGCTTGCGAATGGTTTACGGGGTTGTTAGGGGGTGATAAACCCCTGACAAGTTGGAAGTGTGCACACACTGCGAAACTTGCAAAAACGAACGAGCACCGCAACGAGGGGGAAAAGCACTTGGATATTTTATATCCGTATAAGTGCGCCCTCGATTGGGTGTGTAAGTGAGCGAATAGCGAAACGCTTTCGTTTTTTCCGTTCCCCGTCGGAGACCCCCTCGGAGAGCCTGCGGAGCACGAACGGATACCAAAAAAAATTTTGGTATGTAAGTGAGCGAATAGCGAAACGCTTTCGTTCTTCCGTTCCCCCTCGGAGAGCAAGTCCAGTTAATAAACTGGTCTAACTTGCTATACCGCTCTAGTATATCTCTTTAACTAAAAAAGTGCTTTTTTACTCTGCCTTTTTTCCTTTTCATTACCGTAAAAACACTTGACAACAGGCTCGAAAACCTTTACGACCTAGGAAATGCTCGCAAGGAAAAAAGGCAGACTTTCCCTAGCGACACGCTAGAAAAGTTCTGCCTTTCTCCCTGAAACCTTACGACCTGAGGTGTACGCTGAGGGATCCGAAGACAAGGACACGACTCGCTTACGCACGTAATAGACAGGATATACACAACCACTCACCCTGCACAGGGTTTCCCCTGCTTTACGTTCCCTTAATAGTTGACGGTTTTGACCCGCTCCCCCCGCTCAATCTTTGCCATATCCGTAGACTTAGGCTATAGGGGCTTTTTGAGCTGTTTATACCCCCTTGACCATATCTCTCCAGGTGTCCCGCTGGAGAGGTAACGGCTGACTTACTGCTTAGGCTCAGCTGACCAACCCTTTTTTTAACGTGGATAGGTGCTTAACACGTAATAAAAGGGCTTCCACAACATGGAAGCCCTTGACAAGTCGCTTTCTGTCCGTTATACTAGATACATCTAGTGCGGAAGTTAGTGGCGTGGAATTGGTAGTTCCATGATGCTATCACTCTAAGCCCTGCAAGGCTGATGAGTGACCGCCTTTTTTATTTGATTTTAGACGATTTTACCATAAACGAGGTTTATTGTCAAGTCCACATGTGACGTGGTTCGACAAAATCAATTTTAAGGGGGTCTAGGAGGTCGCAGAAGGGCGTTTCCTTCTCGATTAGTATAAATCATACGTCAAGGGTAAATTGCACGCGTAGGCGCGCCCTTGACGCAATGATTTTATTTTACTAATCAAGGGAAACGTCCTTCTTGTTGTTCGAGCCATTTGCAAGTGCTGGCAACGTGGTTTTCGTTGTCTGTGCTTGCGAATGGTTTACGGGGTTGTTAGGGGTGATAAACCCCTGACAAGTTGGAAGTGTGCACACACTGCGAAACTTGCAAAAACGAACGAGCACCGCAACGAGGGGAAAAGCACTTGGATATTTTATATCCGTATAAGTGCGCCCTCGATTGGGTGTGTAAGTGAGCGAATAGCGAAACGCTTTCGTTTTTTCCGTTCCCCGTCGGAGACCCCTCGGAGAGCCTGCGGAGCACGAACGGATACCAAAAAAAATTTTGGTATGTAAGTGAGCGAATAGCGAAACGCTTTCGTTCTTCCGTTCCCCCCCTCGGAGAGCAAGTCCAGTTAATAAACTGGTCTAACTTGCTATACCGCTCTAGTATATCTCTTTAACTAAAAAAGTGCTTTTTTACTCTGCCTTTTTTCCTTTTCATTACCGTAAAACACTTGACAACAGGCTCGAAAACCTTTACGACCTAGGAAATGCTCGCAAGGAAAAAAGGCAGACTTTCCCTAGCGACACGCTAGAAAAGTTCTGCCTTTCTTCCCTGAAACCTTACGACCTGAGGTGTACGCTGAGGGATCCGAAGACAAGGACACGACTCGCTTACGCACGTAATAGACAGGATATACACAACCACTCACCCTGCACAGGGTTTCCCCTGCTTTACGTTCCCTTAATAGTTGACGGTTTTGACCCGCTCCCCCGCTCAATCTTTGCCATATCCGTAGACTTAGGCTATAGGGGCTTTTTGAGCTGTTTTACCCCCTTGACCATATCTCTCCAGGTGTCCCGCTGGAGAGGTAACGGCTGACTTACTGCTTAGGCTCAGCTGACCAACCTTTTTTAACGTGGATAGGTGCTTAACACGTAATAAAAGGGCTTCCACAACATGGAAGCCCTTGACAAGTCGCTTTCTGTCCGTTATACTAGATACATCTAGTGCGGAAGTTAGTGGCGTGGAATTGGTAGTTCCATGATGCTATCACTCTAAGCCCTGCAAGGCTGATGAGTGACCGCCTTTTTTATTTGATTTTAGACGATTTTACCATAAACGAGGTTTATTGTCAAGTCCACATGTGACGTGGTTCGACAAAATCAATTTTAAGGGGTCTAGGAGGTCGCAGAAGGGCGTTTCCTTCTCGATTAGTATAAATCATACGTCAAGGGTAAATTGCACGCGTAGGCGCGCCCTTGACGCAATGATTTTATTTTACTAATCAAGGGAAACGTCCTTCTTGTTGTTCGAGCCATTTGCAAGTGCTGGCAACGTGGTTTTCGTTGTCTGTGCTTGCGAATGGTTTACGGGGTTGTTAGGGGTGATAAACCCCTGACAAGTTGGAAGTGTGCACACACTGCGAAACTTGCAAAAACGAACGAGCACCGCAACGAGGGGAAAAGCACTTGGATATTTTATATCCGTATAAGTGCGCCCTCGATTGGGTGTGTAAGTGAGCGAATAGCGAAACGCTTTCGTTTTTTCCGTTCCCCGTCGGAGACCCCTCGGAGAGCCTGCGGAGCACGAACGGATACCAAAAAAAATTTTGGTATGTAAGTGAGCGAATAGCGAAACGCTTTCGTTCTTCCGTTCCCCCTCGGAGAGCAAGTCCAGTTAATAAACTGGTCTAACTTGCTATACCGCTCTAGTATATCTCTTTAACTAAAAAAGTGCTTTTTTACTCTGCCTTTTTTCCTTTTCATTACCGTAAAACACTTGACAACAGGCTCGAAAACCTTTACGACCTAGGAAATGCTCGCAAGGAAAAAAGGCAGACTTTCCCTAGCGACACGCTAGAAAAGTTCTGCCTTTCTTCCCTGAAACCTTACGACCTGAGGTGTACGCTGAGGGATCCGAAGACAAGGACACGACTCGCTTACGCACGTAATAGACAGGATATACACAACCACTCACCCTGCACAGGGTTTCCCCTGCTTTACGTTCCCTTAATAGTTGACGGTTTTGACCCGCTCCCCCGCTCAATCTTTGCCATATCCGTAGACTTAGGCTATAGGGGCTTTTTGAGCTGTTTTACCCCCTTGACCATATCTCTCCAGGTGTCCCGCTGGAGAGGTAACGGCTGACTTACTGCTTAGGCTCAGCTGACCAACCTTTTTTAACGTGGATAGGTGCTTAACACGTAATAAAAGGGCTTCCACAACATGGAAGCCCTTGACAAGTCGCTTTCTGTCCGTTATACTAGATACATCTAGTGCGGAAGTTAGTGGCGTGGAATTGGTAGTTCCATGATGCTATCACTCTAAGCCCTGCAAGGCTGATGAGTGACCGCCTTTTTTATTTGATTTTAGACGATTTTACCATAAACGAGGTTTATTGTCAAGTCCACATGTGACGTGGTTCGACAAAATCAATTTTAAGGGGTCTAGGAGGTCGCAGAAGGGCGTTTCCTTCTCGATTAGTATAAATCATACGTCAAGGGTAAATTGCACGCGTAGGCGCGCCCTTGACGCAATGATTTTATTTTACTAATCAAGGGAAACGTCCTTCTTGTTGTTCGAGCCATTTGCAAGTGCTGGCAACGTGGTTTTCGTTGTCTGTGCTTGCGAATGGTTTACGGGGTTGTTAGGGGTGATAAACCCCTGACAAGTTGGAAGTGTGCACACACTGCGAAACTTGCAAAAACGAACGAGCACCGCAACGAGGGGAAAAGCACTTGGATATTTTATATCCGTATAAGTGCGCCCTCGATTGGGTGTGTAAGTGAGCGAATAGCGAAACGCTTTCGTTTTTTCCGTTCCCCGTCGGAGACCCCTCGGAGAGCCTGCGGAGCACGAACGGATACCAAAAAAAAATTTTGGTATGTAAGTGAGCGAATAGCGAAACGCTTTCGTTCTTCCGTTCCCCCTCGGAGAGCAAGTCCAGTTAATAAACTGGTCTAACTTGCTATACCGCTCTAGTATATCTCTTTAACTAAAAAAGTGCTTTTTTACTCTGCCTTTTTTCCTTTTCATTACCGTAAAACACTTGACAACAGGCTCGAAAACCTTTACGACCTAGGAAATGCTCGCAAGGAAAAAAGGCAGACTTTCCCTAGCGACACGCTAGAAAAGTTCTGCCTTTCTTCCCTGAAACCTTACGACCTGAGGTGTACGCTGAGGGATCCGAAGACAAGGACACGACTCGCTTACGCACGTAATAGACAGGATATACACAACCACTCACCCTGCACAGGGTTTCCCCTGCTTTACGTTCCCTTAATAGTTGACGGTTTTGACCCGCTCCCCCGCTCAATCTTTGCCATATCCGTAGACTTAGGCTATAGGGGCTTTTTGAGCTGTTTTACCCCTTGACCATATCTCTCCAGGTGTCCCGCTGGAGAGGTAACGGCTGACTTACTGCTTAGGCTCAGCTGACCAACCTTTTTTAACGTGGATAGGTGCTTAACACGTAATAAAAGGGCTTCCACAACATGGAAGCCCTTGACAAGTCGCTTTCTGTCCGTTATACTAGATACATCTAGTGCGGAAGTTAGTGGCGTGGAATTGGTAGTTCCATGATGCTATCACTCTAAGCCCTGCAAGGCTGATGAGTGACCGCCTTTTTTATTTGATTTTAGACGATTTTACCATAAACGAGGTTTATTGTCAAGTCCACATGTGACGTGGTTCGACAAAATCAATTTTAAGGGGTCTAGGAGGTCGCAGAAGGGCGTTTCCTTCTCGATTAGTATAAATCATACGTCAAGGGTAAATTGCACGCGTAGGCGCGCCCTTGACGCAATGATTTTATTTTACTAATCAAGGGAAACGTCCTTCTTGTTGTTCGAGCCATTTGCAAGTGCTGGCAACGTGGTTTTCGTTGTCTGTGCTTGCGAATGGTTTACGGGGTTGTTAGGGGTGATAAACCCCTGACAAGTTGGAAGTGTGCACACACTGCGAAACTTGCAAAAACGAACGAGCACCGCAACGAGGGGAAAAGCACTTGGATATTTTATATCCGTATAAGTGCGCCCTCGATTGGGTGTGTAAGTGAGCGAATAGCGAAACGCTTTCGTTTTTTCCGTTCCCCGTCGGAGACCCCTCGGAGAGCCTGCGGAGCACGAACGGATACCAAAAAAAATTTTGGTATGTAAGTGAGCGAATAGCGAAACGCTTTCGTTCTTCCGTTCCCCCTCGGAGAGCAAGTCCAGTTAATAAACTGGTCTAACTTGCTATACCGCTCTAGTATATCTCTTTAACTAAAAAAGT
This sequence comes from Cylicocyclus nassatus, assembly GCA_958299035.1. Lineage (NCBI taxonomy): Eukaryota > Metazoa > Nematoda > Chromadorea > Rhabditida > Strongylidae > Cylicocyclus > Cylicocyclus nassatus. The sequence continues at coordinate 9,711 of CATQJL010000351.1, forward strand.
GCTTTTTTACTCTGCCTTTTTTCCTTTTCATTACCGTAAAACACTTGACAACAGGCTCGAAAACCTTTACGACCTAGGAAATGCTCGCAAGGAAAAAAGGCAGACTTTCCCTAGCGACACGCTAGAAAAGTTCTGCCTTTCTTCCCTGAAACCTTACGACCTGAGGTGTACGCTGAGGGATCCGAAGACAAGGACACGACTCGCTTACGCACGTAATAGACAGGATATACACAACCACTCACCCTGCACAGGGTTTCCCCTGCTTTACGTTCCCTTAATAGTTGACGGTTTTGACCCGCTCCCCCGCTCAATCTTTGCCATATCCGTAGACTTAGGCTATAGGGGCTTTTTGAGCTGTTTTACCCCTTGACCATATCTCTCCAGGTGTCCCGCTGGAGAGGTAACGGCTGACTTACTGCTTAGGCTCAGCTGACCAACCTTTTTTAACGTGGATAGGTGCTTAACACGTAATAAAAGGGCTTCCACAACATGGAAGCCCTTGACAAGTCGCTTTCTGTCCGTTATACTAGATACATCTAGTGCGGAAGTTAGTGGCGTGGAATTGGTAGTTCCATGATGCTATCACTCTAAGCCCTGCAAGGCTGATGAGTGACCGCCTTTTTTATTTGATTTTAGACGATTTTACCATAAACGAGGTTTATTGTCAAGTCCACATGTGACGTGGTTCGACAAAATCAATTTTAAGGGGTCTAGGAGGTCGCAGAAGGGCGTTTCCTTCTCGATTAGTATAAATCATACGTCAAGGGTAAATTGCACGCGTAGGCGCGCCCTTGACGCAATGATTTTATTTTACTAATCAAGGGAAACGTCCTTCTTGTTGTTCGAGCCATTTGCAAGTGCTGGCAACGTGGTTTTCGTTGTCTGTGCTTGCGAATGGTTTACGGGGTTGTTAGGGGTGATAAACCCCTGACAAGTTGGAAGTGTGCACACACTGCGAAACTTGCAAAAACGAACGAGCACCGCAACGAGGGGAAAAGCACTTGGATATTTTATATCCGTATAAGTGCGCCCTCGATTGGGTGTGTAAGTGAGCGAATAGCGAAACGCTTTCGTTTTTTCCGTTCCCCGTCGGAGACCCCTCGGAGAGCCTGCGGAGCACGAACGGATACCAAAAAAAATTTTGGTATGTAAGTGAGCGAATAGCGAAACGCTTTCGTTCTTCCGTTCCCCCTCGGAGAGCAAGTCCAGTTAATAAACTGGTCTAACTTGCTATACCGCTCTAGTATATCTCTTTAACTAAAAAAGTGCTTTTTTACTCTGCCTTTTTTCCTTTTCATTACCGTAAAACACTTGACAACAGGCTCGAAAACCTTTACGACCTAGGAAATGCTCGCAAGGAAAAAAGGCAGACTTTCCCTAGCGACACGCTAGAAAAGTTCTGCCTTTCTTCCCTGAAACCTTACGACCTGAGGTGTACGCTGAGGGATCCGAAGACAAGGACACGACTCGCTTACGCACGTAATAGACAGGATATACACAACCACTCACCCTGCACAGGGTTTCCCCTGCTTTACGTTCCCTTAATAGTTGACGGTTTTGACCCGCTCCCCCGCTCAATCTTTGCCATATCCGTAGACTTAGGCTATAGGGGCTTTTTGAGCTGTTTTACCCCTTGACCATATCTCTCCAGGTGTCCCGCTGGAGAGGTAACGGCTGACTTACTGCTTAGGCTCAGCTGACCAACCTTTTTTAACGTGGATAGGTGCTTAACACGTAATAAAAGGGCTTCCACAACATGGAAGCCCTTGACAAGTCGCTTTCTGTCCGTTATACTAGATACATCTAGTGCGGAAGTTAGTGGCGTGGAATTGGTAGTTCCATGATGCTATCACTCTAAGCCCTGCAAGGCTGATGAGTGACCGCCTTTTTTATTTGATTTTAGACGATTTTACCATAAACGAGGTTTATTGTCAAGTCCACATGTGACGTGGTTCGACAAAATCAATTTTAAGGGGTCTAGGAGGTCGCAGAAGGGCGTTTCCTTCTCGATTAGTATAAATCATACGTCAAGGGTAAATTGCACGCGTAGGCGCGCCCTTGACGCAATGATTTTATTTTACTAATCAAGGGAAACGTCCTTCTTGTTGTTCGAGCCATTTGCAAGTGCTGGCAACGTGGTTTTCGTTGTCTGTGCTTGCGAATGGTTTACGGGGTTGTTAGGGGTGATAAACCCCTGACAAGTTGGAAGTGTGCACACACTGCGAAACTTGCAAAAACGAACGAGCACCGCAACGAGGGGAAAAGCACTTGGATATTTTATATCCGTATAAGTGCGCCCTCGATTGGGTGTGTAAGTGAGCGAATAGCGAAACGCTTTCGTTTTTTCCGTTCCCCGTCGGAGACCCCTCGGAGAGCCTGCGGAGCACGAACGGATACCAAAAAAAATTTTGGTATGTAAGTGAGCGAATAGCGAAACGCTTTCGTTCTTCCGTTCCCCCTCGGAGAGCAAGTCCAGTTAATAAACTGGTCTAACTTGCTATACCGCTCTAGTATATCTCTTTAACTAAAAAAGTGCTTTTTTACTCTGCCTTTTTTCCTTTTCATTACCGTAAAACACTTGACAACAGGCTCGAAAACCTTTACGACCTAGGAAATGCTCGCAAGGAAAAAAGGCAGACTTTCCCTAGCGACACGCTAGAAAAGTTCTGCCTTTCTTCCCTGAAACCTTACGACCTGAGGTGTACGCTGAGGGATCCGAAGACAAGGACACGACTCGCTTACGCACGTAATAGACAGGATATACACAACCACTCACCCTGCACAGGGTTTCCCCTGCTTTACGTTCCCTTAATAGTTGACGGTTTTGACCCGCTCCCCCGCTCAATCTTTGCCATATCCGTAGACTTAGGCTATAGGGGCTTTTTGAGCTGTTTTACCCCTTGACCATATCTCTCCAGGTGTCCCGCTGGAGAGGTAACGGCTGACTTACTGCTTAGGCTCAGCTGACCAACCTTTTTTAACGTGGATAGGTGCTTAACACGTAATAAAAGGGCTTCCACAACATGGAAGCCCTTGACAAGTCGCTTTCTGTCCGTTATACTAGATACATCTAGTGCGGAAGTTAGTGGCGTGGAATTGGTAGTTCCATGATGCTATCACTCTAAGCCCTGCAAGGCTGATGAGTGACCGCCTTTTTTATTTGATTTTAGACGATTTTACCATAAACGAGGTTTATTGTCAAGTCCACATGTGACGTGGTTCGACAAAATCAATTTTAAGGGGTCTAGGAGGTCGCAGAAGGGCGTTTCCTTCTCGATTAGTATAAATCATACGTCAAGGGTAAATTGCACGCGTAGGCGCGCCCTTGACGCAATGATTTTATTTTACTAATCAAGGGAAACGTCCTTCTTGTTGTTCGAGCCATTTGCAAGTGCTGGCAACGTGGTTTTCGTTGTCTGTGCTTGCGAATGGTTTACGGGGTTGTTAGGGGTGATAAACCCCTGACAAGTTGGAAGTGTGCACACACTGCGAAACTTGCAAAAACGAACGAGCACCGCAACGAGGGGAAAAGCACTTGGATATTTTATATCCGTATAAGTGCGCCCTCGATTGGGTGTGTAAGTGAGCGAATAGCGAAACGCTTTCGTTTTTCCGTTCCCCGTCGGAGACCCCTCGGAGAGCCTGCGGAGCACGAACGGATACCAAAAAAAATTTTGGTATGTAAGTGAGCGAATAGCGAAACGCTTTCGTTCTTCCGTTCCCCCTCGGAGAGCAAGTCCAGTTAATAAACTGGTCTAACTTGCTATACCGCTCTAGTATATCTCTTTAACTAAAAAAGTGCTTTTTTACTCTGCCTTTTTTCCTTTTCATTACCGTAAAACACTTGACAACAGGCTCGAAAACCTTTACGACCTAGGAAATGCTCGCAAGGAAAAAAGGCAGACTTTCCCTAGCGACACGCTAGAAAAGTTCTGCCTTTCTTCCCTGAAACCTTACGACCTGAGGTGTACGCTGAGGGATCCGAAGACAAGGACACGACTCGCTTACGCACGTAATAGACAGGATATACACAACCACTCACCCTGCACAGGGTTTCCCCTGCTTTACGTTCCCTTAATAGTTGACGGTTTTGACCCGCTCCCCCGCTCAATCTTTGCCATATCCGTAGACTTAGGCTATAGGGGCTTTTTGAGCTGTTTTACCCCTTGACCATATCTCTCCAGGTGTCCCGCTGGAGAGGTAACGGCTGACTTACTGCTTAGGCTCAGCTGACCAACCTTTTTTAACGTGGATAGGTGCTTAACACGTAATAAAAGGGCTTCCACAACATGGAAGCCCTTGACAAGTCGCTTTCTGTCCGTTATACTAGATACATCTAGTGCGGAAGTTAGTGGCGTGGAATTGGTAGTTCCATGATGCTATCACTCTAAGCCCTGCAAGGCTGATGAGTGACCGCCTTTTTTATTTGATTTTAGACGATTTTACCATAAACGAGGTTTATTGTCAAGTCCACATGTGACGTGGTTCGACAAAATCAATTTTAAGGGGTCTAGGAGGTCGCAGAAGGGCGTTTCCTTCTCGATTAGTATAAATCATACGTCAAGGGTAAATTGCACGCGTAGGCGCGCCCTTGACGCAATGATTTTATTTTACTAATCAAGGGAAACGTCCTTCTTGTTGTTCGAGCCATTTGCAAGTGCTGGCAACGTGGTTTTCGTTGTCTGTGCTTGCGAATGGTTTACGGGGTTGTTAGGGGTGATAAACCCCTGACAAGTTGGAAGTGTGCACACACTGCGAAACTTGCAAAAACGAACGAGCACCGCAACGAGGGGAAAAGCACTTGGATATTTTATATCCGTATAAGTGCGCCCTCGATTGGGTGTGTAAGTGAGCGAATAGCGAAACGCTTTCGTTTTTCCGTTCCCCGTCGGAGACCCCTCGGAGAGCCTGCGGAGCACGAACGGATACCAAAAAAAATTTTGGTATGTAAGTGAGCGAATAGCGAAACGCTTTCGTTCTTCCGTTCCCCCTCGGAGAGCAAGTCCAGTTAATAAACTGGTCTAACTTGCTATACCGCTCTAGTATATCTCTTTAACTAAAAAAGTGCTTTTTTACTCTGCCTTTTTTCCTTTTCATTACCGTAAAACACTTGACAACAGGCTCGAAAACCTTTACGACCTAGGAAATGCTCGCAAGGAAAAAAGGCAGACTTTCCCTAGCGACACGCTAGAAAAGTTCTGCCTTTCTTCCCTGAAACCTTACGACCTGAGGTGTACGCTGAGGGATCCGAAGACAAGGACACGACTCGCTTACGCACGTAATAGACAGGATATACACAACCACTCACCCTGCACAGGGTTTCCCCTGCTTTACGTTCCCTTAATAGTTGACGGTTTTGACCCGCTCCCCCGCTCAATCTTTGCCATATCCGTAGACTTAGGCTATAGGGGCTTTTTGAGCTGTTTTACCCCTTGACCATATCTCTCCAGGTGTCCCGCTGGAGAGGTAACGGCTGACTTACTGCTTAGGCTCAGCTGACCAACCTTTTTTAACGTGGATAGGTGCTTAACACGTAATAAAAGGGCTTCCACAACATGGAAGCCCTTGACAAGTCGCTTTCTGTCCGTTATACTAGATACATCTAGTGCGGAAGTTAGTGGCGTGGAATTGGTAGTTCCATGATGCTATCACTCTAAGCCCTGCAAGGCTGATGAGTGACCGCCTTTTTTATTTGATTTTAGACGATTTTACCATAAACGAGGTTTATTGTCAAGTCCACATGTGACGTGGTTCGACAAAATCAATTTTAAGGGGTCTAGGAGGTCGCAGAAGGGCGTTTCCTTCTCGATTAGTATAAATCATACGTCAAGGGTAAATTGCACGCGTAGGCGCGCCCTTGACGCAATGATTTTATTTTACTAATCAAGGGAAACGTCCTTCTTGTTGTTCGAGCCATTTGCAAGTGCTGGCAACGTGGTTTTCGTTGTCTGTGCTTGCGAATGGTTTACGGGGTTGTTAGGGGTGATAAACCCCTGACAAGTTGGAAGTGTGCACACACTGCGAAACTTGCAAAAACGAACGAGCACCGCAACGAGGGGAAAAGCACTTGGATATTTTATATCCGTATAAGTGCGCCCTCGATTGGGTGTGTAAGTGAGCGAATAGCGAAACGCTTTCGTTTTTCCGTTCCCCGTCGGAGACCCCTCGGAGAGCCTGCGGAGCACGAACGGATACCAAAAAAAATTTTGGTATGTAAGTGAGCGAATAGCGAAACGCTTTCGTTCTTCCGTTCCCCCTCGGAGAGCAAGTCCAGTTAATAAACTGGTCTAACTTGCTATACCGCTCTAGTATATCTCTTTAACTAAAAAAGTGCTTTTTTACTCTGCCTTTTTTCCTTTTCATTACCGTAAAACACTTGACAACAGGCTCGAAAACCTTTACGACCTAGGAAATGCTCGCAAGGAAAAAAGGCAGACTTTCCCTAGCGACACGCTAGAAAAGTTCTGCCTTTCTTCCCTGAAACCTTACGACCTGAGGTGTACGCTGAGGGATCCGAAGACAAGGACACGACTCGCTTACGCACGTAATAGACAGGATATACACAACCACTCACCCTGCACAGGGTTTCCCCTGCTTTACGTTCCCTTAATAGTTGACGGTTTTGACCCGCTCCCCCGCTCAATCTTTGCCATATCCGTAGACTTAGGCTATAGGGGCTTTTTGAGCTGTTTTACCCCTTGACCATATCTCTCCAGGTGTCCCGCTGGAGAGGTAACGGCTGACTTACTGCTTAGGCTCAGCTGACCAACCTTTTTTAACGTGGATAGGTGCTTAACACGTAATAAAAGGGCTTCCACAACATGGAAGCCCTTGACAAGTCGCTTTCTGTCCGTTATACTAGATACATCTAGTGCGGAAGTTAGTGGCGTGGAATTGGTAGTTCCATGATGCTATCACTCTAAGCCCTGCAAGGCTGATGAGTGACCGCCTTTTTTATTTGATTTTAGACGATTTTACCATAAACGAGGTTTATTGTCAAGTCCACATGTGACGTGGTTCGACAAAATCAATTTTAAGGGGTCTAGGAGGTCGCAGAAGGGCGTTTCCTTCTCGATTAGTATAAATCATACGTCAAGGGTAAATTGCACGCGTAGGCGCGCCCTTGACGCAATGATTTTATTTTACTAATCAAGGGAAACGTCCTTCTTGTTGTTCGAGCCATTTGCAAGTGCTGGCAACGTGGTTTTCGTTGTCTGTGCTTGCGAATGGTTTACGGGGTTGTTAGGGGTGATAAACCCCTGACAAGTTGGAAGTGTGCACACACTGCGAAACTTGCAAAAACGAACGAGCACCGCAACGAGGGGAAAAGCACTTGGATATTTTATATCCGTATAAGTGCGCCCTCGATTGGGTGTGTAAGTGAGCGAATAGCGAAACGCTTTCGTTTTTCCGTTCCCCGTCGGAGACCCCTCGGAGAGCCTGCGGAGCACGAACGGATACCAAAAAAAATTTTGGTATGTAAGTGAGCGAATAGCGAAACGCTTTCGTTCTTCCGTTCCCCCTCGGAGAGCAAGTCCAGTTAATAAACTGGTCTAACTTGCTATACCGCTCTAGTATATCTCTTTAACTAAAAAAGTGCTTTTTTACTCTGCCTTTTTTCCTTTTCATTACCGTAAAACACTTGACAACAGGCTCGAAAACCTTTACGACCTAGGAAATGCTCGCAAGGAAAAAAGGCAGACTTTCCCTAGCGACACGCTAGAAAAGTTCTGCCTTTCTTCCCTGAAACCTTACGACCTGAGGTGTACGCTGAGGGATCCGAAGACAAGGACACGACTCGCTTACGCACGTAATAGACAGGATATACACAACCACTCACCCTGCACAGGGTTTCCCCTGCTTTACGTTCCCTTAATAGTTGACGGTTTTGACCCGCTCCCCCGCTCAATCTTTGCCATATCCGTAGACTTAGGCTATAGGGGCTTTTTGAGCTGTTTTACCCCTTGACCATATCTCTCCAGGTGTCCCGCTGGAGAGGTAACGGCTGACTTACTGCTTAGGCTCAGCTGACCAACCTTTTTTAACGTGGATAGGTGCTTAACACGTAATAAAAGGGCTTCCACAACATGGAAGCCCTTGACAAGTCGCTTTCTGTCCGTTATACTAGATACATCTAGTGCGGAAGTTAGTGGCGTGGAATTGGTAGTTCCATGATGCTATCACTCTAAGCCCTGCAAGGCTGATGAGTGACCGCCTTTTTTATTTGATTTTAGACGATTTTACCATAAACGAGGTTTATTGTCAAGTCCACATGTGACGTGGTTCGACAAAATCAATTTTAAGGGGTCTAGGAGGTCGCAGAAGGGCGTTTCCTTCTCGATTAGTATAAATCATACGTCAAGGGTAAATTGCACGCGTAGGCGCGCCCTTGACGCAATGATTTTATTTTACTAATCAAGGGAAACGTCCTTCTTGTTGTTCGAGCCATTTGCAAGTGCTGGCAACGTGGTTTTCGTTGTCTGTGCTTGCGAATGGTTTACGGGGTTGTTAGGGGTGATAAACCCCTGACAAGTTGGAAGTGTGCACACACTGCGAAACTTGCAAAAACGAACGAGCACCGCAACGAGGGGAAAAGCACTTGGATATTTTATATCCGTATAAGTGCGCCCTCGATTGGGTGTGTAAGTGAGCGAATAGCGAAACGCTTTCGTTTTTCCGTTCCCCGTCGGAGACCCCTCGGAGAGCCTGCGGAGCACGAACGGATACCAAAAAAAATTTTGGTATGTAAGTGAGCGAATAGCGAAACGCTTTCGTTCTTCCGTTCCCCCTCGGAGAGCAAGTCCAGTTAATAAACTGGTCTAACTTGCTATACCGCTCTAGTATATCTCTTTAACTAAAAAAGTGCTTTTTTACTCTGCCTTTTTTCCTTTTCATTACCGTAAAACACTTGACAACAGGCTCGAAAACCTTTACGACCTAGGAAATGCTCGCAAGGAAAAAAGGCAGACTTTCCCTAGCGACACGCTAGAAAAGTTCTGCCTTTCTTCCCTGAAACCTTACGACCTGAGGTGTACGCTGAGGGATCCGAAGACAAGGACACGACTCGCTTACGCACGTAATAGACAGGATATACACAACCACTCACCCTGCACAGGGTTTCCCCTGCTTTACGTTCCCTTAATAGTTGACGGTTTTGACCCGCTCCCCCGCTCAATCTTTGCCATATCCGTAGACTTAGGCTATAGGGGCTTTTTGAGCTGTTTATACCCCTTGACCATATCTCTCCAGGTGTCCCGCTGGAGAGGTAACGGCTGACTTACTGCTTAGGCTCAGCTGACCAACCTTTTTTAACGTGGATAGGTGCTTAACACGTAATAAAAGGGCTTCCACAACATGGAAGCCCTTGACAAGTCGCTTTCTGTCCGTTATACTAGATACATCTAGTGCGGAAGTTAGTGGCGTGGAATTGGTAGTTCCATGATGCTATCACTCTAAGCCCTGCAAGGCTGATGAGTGACCGCCTTTTTTATTTGATTTTAGACGATTTTACCATAAACGAGGTTTATTGTCAAGTCCACATGTGACGTGGTTCGACAAAATCAATTTTAAGGGGTCTAGGAGGTCGCAGAAGGGCGTTTCCTTCTCGATTAGTATAAATCATACGTCAAGGGTAAATTGCACGCGTAGGCGCGCCCTTGACGCAATGATTTTATTTTACTAATCAAGGGAAACGTCCTTCTTGTTGTTCGAGCCATTTGCAAGTGCTGGCAACGTGGTTTTCGTTGTCTGTGCTTGCGAATGGTTTACGGGGTTGTTAGGGGTGATAAACCCCTGACAAGTTGGAAGTGTGCACACACTGCGAAACTTGCAAAAACGAACGAGCACCGCAACGAGGGGAAAAGCACTTGGATATTTTATATCCGTATAAGTGCGCCCTCGATTGGGTGTGTAAGTGAGCGAATAGCGAAACGCTTTCGTTTTTCCGTTCCCCGTCGGAGACCCCTCGGAGAGCCTGCGGAGCACGAACGGATACCAAAAAAAATTTTGGTATGTAAGTGAGCGAATAGCGAAACGCTTTCGTTCTTCCGTTCCCCCTCGGAGAGCAAGTCCAGTTAATAAACTGGTCTAACTTGCTATACCGCTCTAGTATATCTCTTTAACTAAAAAAGTGCTTTTTTACTCTGCCTTTTTTCCTTTTCATTACCGTAAAACACTTGACAACAGGCTCGAAAACCTTTACGACCTAGGAAATGCTCGCAAGGAAAAAAGGCAGACTTTCCCTAGCGACACGCTAGAAAAGTTCTGCCTTTCTTCCCTGAAACCTTACGACCTGAGGTGTACGCTGAGGGATCCGAAGACAAGGACACGACTCGCTTACGCACGTAATAGACAGGATATACACAACCACTCACCCTGCACAGGGTTTCCCCTGCTTTACGTTCCCTTAATAGTTGACGGTTTTGACCCGCTCCCCCGCTCAATCTTTGCCATATCCGTAGACTTAGGCTATAGGGGCTTTTTGAGCTGTTTTACCCCTTGACCATATCTCTCCAGGTGTCCCGCTGGAGAGGTAACGGCTGACTTACTGCTTAGGCTCAGCTGACCAACCTTTTTTAACGTGGATAGGTGCTTAACACGTAATAAAAGGGCTTCCACAACATGGAAGCCCTTGACAAGTCGCTTTCTGTCCGTTATACTAGATACATCTAGTGCGGAAGTTAGTGGCGTGGAATTGGTAGTTCCATGATGCTATCACTCTAAGCCCTGCAAGGCTGATGAGTGACCGCCTTTTTTATTTGATTTTAGACGATTTTACCATAAACGAGGTTTATTGTCAAGTCCACATGTGACGTGGTTCGACAAAATCAATTTTAAGGGGTCTAGGAGGTCGCAGAAGGGCGTTTCCTTCTCGATTAGTATAAATCATACGTCAAGGGTAAATTGCACGCGTAGGCGCGCCCTTGACGCAATGATTTTATTTTACTAATCAAGGGAAACGTCCTTCTTGTTGTTCGAGCCATTTGCAAGTGCTGGCAACGTGGTTTTCGTTGTCTGTGCTTGCGAATGGTTTACGGGGTTGTTAGGGGTGATAAACCCCTGACAAGTTGGAAGTGTGCACACACTGCGAAACTTGCAAAAACGAACGAGCACCGCAACGAGGGGAAAAGCACTTGGATATTTTATATCCGTATAAGTGCGCCCTCGATTGGGTGTGTAAGTGAGCGAATAGCGAAACGCTTTCGTTTTTCCGTTCCCCGTCGGAGACCCCTCGGAGAGCCTGCGGAGCACGAACGGATACCAAAAAAAATTTTGGTATGTAAGTGAGCGAATAGCGAAACGCTTTCGTTCTTCCGTTCCCCCTCGGAGAGCAAGTCCAGTTAATAAACTGGTCTAACTTGCTATACCGCTCTAGTATATCTCTTTAACTAAAAAAGTGCTTTTTTACTCTGCCTTTTTTCCTTTTCATTACCGTAAAACACTTGACAACAGGCTCGAAAACCTTTACGACCTAGGAAATGCTCGCAAGGAAAAAAGGCAGACTTTCCCTAGCGACACGCTAGAAAAGTTCTGCCTTTCTTCCCTGAAACCTTACGACCTGAGGTGTACGCTGAGGGATCCGAAGACAAGGACACGACTCGCTTACGCACGTAATAGACAGGATATACACAACCACTCACCCTGCACAGGGTTTCCCCTGCTTTACGTTCCCTTAATAGTTGACGGTTTTGACCCGCTCCCCCGCTCAATCTTTGCCATATCCGTAGACTTAGGCTATAGGGGCTTTTTGAGCTGTTTTACCCCTTGACCATATCTCTCCAGGTGTCCCGCTGGAGAGGTAACGGCTGACTTACTGCTTAGGCTCAGCTGACCAACCTTTTTTAACGTGGATAGGTGCTTAACACGTAATAAAAGGGCTTCCACAACATGGAAGCCCTTGACAAGTCGCTTTCTGTCCGTTATACTAGATACATCTAGTGCGGAAGTTAGTGGCGTGGAATTGGTAGTTCCATGATGCTATCACTCTAAGCCCTGCAAGGCTGATGAGTGACCGCCTTTTTTATTTGATTTTAGACGATTTTACCATAAACGAGGTTTATTGTCAAGTCCACATGTGACGTGGTTCGACAAAATCAATTTTAAGGGGTCTAGGAGGTCGCAGAAGGGCGTTTCCTTCTCGATTAGTATAAATCATACGTCAAGGGTAAATTGCACGCGTAGGCGCGCCCTTGACGCAATGATTTTATTTTACTAATCAAGGGAAACGTCCTTCTTGTTGTTCGAGCCATTTGCAAGTGCTGGCAACGTGGTTTTCGTTGTCTGTGCTTGCGAATGGTTTACGGGGTTGTTAGGGGTGATAAACCCCTGACAAGTTGGAAGTGTGCACACACTGCGAAACTTGCAAAAACGAACGAGCACCGCAACGAGGGGAAAAGCACTTGGATATTTTATATCCGTATAAGTGCGCCCTCGATTGGGTGTGTAAGTGAGCGAATAGCGAAACGCTTTCGTTTTTCCGTTCCCCGTCGGAGACCCCTCGGAGAGCCTGCGGAGCACGAACGGATACCAAAAAAAATTTTGGTATGTAAGTGAGCGAATAGCGAAACGCTTTCGTTCTTCCGTTCCCCCTCGGAGAGCAAGTCCAGTTAATAAACTGGTCTAACTTGCTATACCGCTCTAGTATATCTCTTTAACTAAAAAAGTGCTTTTTTACTCTGCCTTTTTTCCTTTTCATTACCGTAAAACACTTGACAACAGGCTCGAAAACCTTTACGACCTAGGAAATGCTCGCAAGGAAAAAAGGCAGACTTTCCCTAGCGACACGCTAGAAAAGTTCTGCCTTTCTTCCCTGAAACCTTACGACCTGAGGTGTACGCTGAGGGATCCGAAGACAAGGACACGACTCGCTTACGCACGTAATAGACAGGATATACACAACCACTCACCCTGCACAGGGTTTCCCCTGCTTTACGTTCCCTTAATAGTTGACGGTTTTGACCCGCTCCCCCGCTCAATCTTTGCCATATCCGTAGACTTAGGCTATAGGGGCTTTTTGAGCTGTTTTACCCCTTGACCATATCTCTCCAGGTGTCCCGCTGGAGAGGTAACGGCTGACTTACTGCTTAGGCTCAGCTGACCAACCTTTTTTAACGTGGATAGGTGCTTAACACGTAATAAAAGGGCTTCCACAACATGGAAGCCCTTGACAAGTCGCTTTCTGTCCGTTATACTAGATACATCTAGTGCGGAAGTTAGTGGCGTGGAATTGGTAGTTCCATGATGCTATCACTCTAAGCCCTGCAAGGCTGATGAGTGACCGCCTTTTTTATTTGATTTTAGACGATTTTACCATAAACGAGGTTTATTGTCAAGTCCACATGTGACGTGGTTCGACAAAATCAATTTTAAGGGGTCTAGGAGGTCGCAGAAGGGCGTTTCCTTCTCGATTAGTATAAATCATACGTCAAGGGTAAATTGCACGCGTAGGCGCGCCCTTGACGCAATGATTTTATTTTACTAATCAAGGGAAACGTCCTTCTTGTTGTTCGAGCCATTTGCAAGTGCTGGCAACGTGGTTTTCGTTGTCTGTGCTTGCGAATGGTTTACGGGGTTGTTAGGGGTGATAAACCCCTGACAAGTTGGAAGTGTGCACACACTGCGAAACTTGCAAAAACGAACGAGCACCGCAACGAGGGGAAAAGCACTTGGATATTTTATATCCGTATAAGTGCGCCCTCGATTGGGTGTGTAAGTGAGCGAATAGCGAAACGCTTTCGTTTTTCCGTTCCCCGTCGGAGACCCCTCGGAGAGCCTGCGGAGCACGAACGGATACCAAAAAAAATTTTGGTATGTAAGTGAGCGAATAGCGAAACGCTTTCGTTCTTCCGTTCCCCCTCGGAGAGCAAGTCCAGTTAATAAACTGGTCTAACTTGCTATACCGCTCTAGTATATCTCTTTAACTAAAAAAGTGCTTTTTTACTCTGCCTTTTTTCCTTTTCATTACCGTAAAACACTTGACAACAGGCTCGAAAACCTTTACGACCTAGGAAATGCTCGCAAGGAAAAAAGGCAGACTTTCCCTAGCGACACGCTAGAAAAGTTCTGCCTTTCTTCCCTGAAACCTTACGACCTGAGGTGTACGCTGAGGGATCCGAAGACAAGGACACGACTCGCTTACGCACGTAATAGACAGGATATACACAACCACTCACCCTGCACAGGGTTTCCCCTGCTTTACGTTCCCTTAATAGTTGACGGTTTTGACCCGCTCCCCCGCTCAATCTTTGCCATATCCGTAGACTTAGGCTATAGGGGCTTTTTGAGCTGTTTTACCCCTTGACCATATCTCTCCAGGTGTCCCGCTGGAGAGGTAACGGCTGACTTACTGCTTAGGCTCAGCTGACCAACCTTTTTTAACGTGGATAGGTGCTTAACACGTAATAAAAGGGCTTCCACAACATGGAAGCCCTTGACAAGTCGCTTTCTGTCCGTTATACTAGATACATCTAGTGCGGAAGTTAGTGGCGTGGAATTGGTAGTTCCATGATGCTATCACTCTAAGCCCTGCAAGGCTGATGAGTGACCGCCTTTTTTATTTGATTTTAGACGATTTTACCATAAACGAGGTTTATTGTCAAGTCCACATGTGACGTGGTTCGACAAAATCAATTTTAAGGGGTCTAGGAGGTCGCAGAAGGGCGTTTCCTTCTCGATTAGTATAAATCATACGTCAAGGGTAAATTGCACGCGTAGGCGCGCCCTTGACGCAATGATTTTATTTTACTAATCAAGGGAAACGTCCTTCTTGTTGTTCGAGCCATTTGCAAGTGCTGGCAACGTGGTTTTCGTTGTCTGTGCTTGCGAATGGTTTACGGGGTTGTTAGGGGTGATAAACCCCTGACAAGTTGGAAGTGTGCACACACTGCGAAACTTGCAAAAACGAACGAGCACCGCAACGAGGGGAAAAGCACTTGGATATTTTATATCCGTATAAGTGCGCCCTCGATTGGGTGTGTAAGTGAGCGAATAGCGAAACGCTTTCGTTTTTCCGTTCCCCGTCGGAGACCCCTCGGAGAGCCTGCGGAGCACGAACGGATACCAAAAAAAATTTTGGTATGTAAGTGAGCGAATAGCGAAACGCTTTCGTTCTTCCGTTCCCCCTCGGAGAGCAAGTCCAGTTAATAAACTGGTCTAACTTGCTATACCGCTCTAGTATATCTCTTTAACTAAAAAAGTGCTTTTTTACTCTGCCTTTTTTCCTTTTCATTACCGTAAAACACTTGACAACAGGCTCGAAAACCTTTACGACCTAGGAAATGCTCGCAAGGAAAAAAGGCAGACTTTCCCTAGCGACACGCTAGAAAAGTTCTGCCTTTCTTCCCTGAAACCTTACGACCTGAGGTGTACGCTGAGGGATCCGAAGACAAGGACACGACTCGCTTACGCACGTAATAGACAGGATATACACAACCACTCACCCTGCACAGGGTTTCCCCTGCTTTACGTTCCCTTAATAGTTGACGGTTTTGACCCGCTCCCCCGCTCAATCTTTGCCATATCCGTAGACTTAGGCTATAGGGGCTTTTTGAGCTGTTTTACCCCTTGACCATATCTCTCCAGGTGTCCCGCTGGAGAGGTAACGGCTGACTTACTGCTTAGGCTCAGCTGACCAACCTTTTTTAACGTGGATAGGTGCTTAACACGTAATAAAAGGGCTTCCACAACATGGAAGCCCTTGACAAGTCGCTTTCTGTCCGTTATACTAGATACATCTAGTGCGGAAGTTAGTGGCGTGGAATTGGTAGTTCCATGATGCTATCACTCTAAGCCCTGCAAGGCTGATGAGTGACCGCCTTTTTTATTTGATTTTAGACGATTTTACCATAAACGAGGTTTATTGTCAAGTCCACATGTGACGTGGTTCGACAAAATCAATTTTAAGGGGTCTAGGAGGTCGCAGAAGGGCGTTTCCTTCTCGATTAGTATAAATCATACGTCAAGGGTAAATTGCACGCGTAGGCGCGCCCTTGACGCAATGATTTTATTTTACTAATCAAGGGAAACGTCCTTCTTGTTGTTCGAGCCATTTGCAAGTGCTGGCAACGTGGTTTTCGTTGTCTGTGCTTGCGAATGGTTTACGGGGTTGTTAGGGGTGATAAACCCCTGACAAGTTGGAAGTGTGCACACACTGCGAAACTTGCAAAAACGAACGAGCACCGCAACGAGGGGAAAAGCACTTGGATATTTTATATCCGTATAAGTGCGCCCTCGATTGGGTGTGTAAGTGAGCGAATAGCGAAACGCTTTCGTTTTTCCGTTCCCCGTCGGAGACCCCTCGGAGAGCCTGCGGAGCACGAACGGATACCAAAAAAAATTTTGGTATGTAAGTGAGCGAATAGCGAAACGCTTTCGTTCTTCCGTTCCCCCTCGGAGAGCAAGTCCAGTTAATAAACTGGTCTAACTTGCTATACCGCTCTAGTATATCTCTTTAACTAAAAAAGTGCTTTTTTACTCTGCCTTTTTTCCTTTTCATTACCGTAAAACACTTGACAACAGGCTCGAAAACCTTTACGACCTAGGAAATGCTCGCAAGGAAAAAAGGCAGACTTTCCCTAGCGACACGCTAGAAAAGTTCTGCCTTTCTTCCCTGAAACCTTACGACCTGAGGTGTACGCTGAGGGATCCGAAGACAAGGACACGACTCGCTTACGCACGTAATAGACAGGATATACACAACCACTCACCCTGCACAGGGTTTCCCCTGCTTTACGTTCCCTTAATAGTTGACGGTTTTGACCCGCTCCCCCGCTCAATCTTTGCCATATCCGTAGACTTAGGCTATAGGGGCTTTTTGAGCTGTTTTACCCCTTGACCATATCTCTCCAGGTGTCCCGCTGGAGAGGTAACGGCTGACTTACTGCTTAGGCTCAGCTGACCAACCTTTTTTAACGTGGATAGGTGCTTAACACGTAATAAAAGGGCTTCCACAACATGGAAGCCCTTGACAAGTCGCTTTCTGTCCGTTATACTAGATACATCTAGTGCGGAAGTTAGTGGCGTGGAATTGGTAGTTCCATGATGCTATCACTCTAAGCCCTGCAAGGCTGATGAGTGACCGCCTTTTTTATTTGATTTTAGACGATTTTACCATAAACGAGGTTTATTGTCAAGTCCACATGTGACGTGGTTCGACAAAATCAATTTTAAGGGGTCTAGGAGGTCGCAGAAGGGCGTTTCCTTCTCGATTAGTATAAATCATACGTCAAGGGTAAATTGCACGCGTAGGCGCGCCCTTGACGCAATGATTTTATTTTACTAATCAAGGGAAACGTCCTTCTTGTTGTTCGAGCCATTTGCAAGTGCTGGCAACGTGGTTTTCGTTGTCTGTGCTTGCGAATGGTTTACGGGGTTGTTAGGGGTGATAAACCCCTGACAAGTTGGAAGTGTGCACACACTGCGAAACTTGCAAAAACGAACGAGCACCGCAACGAGGGGAAAAGCACTTGGATATTTTATATCCGTATAAGTGCGCCCTCGATTGGGTGTGTAAGTGAGCGAATAGCGAAACGCTTTCGTTTTTCCGTTCCCCGTCGGAGACCCCTCGGAGAGCCTGCGGAGCACGAACGGATACCAAAAAAAATTTTGGTATGTAAGTGAGCGAATAGCGAAACGCTTTCGTTCTTCCGTTCCCCCTCGGAGAGCAAGTCCAGTTAATAAACTGGTCTAACTTGCTATACCGCTCTAGTATATCTCTTTAACTAAAAAAGTGCTTTTTTACTCTGCCTTTTTTCCTTTTCATTACCGTAAAACACTTGACAACAGGCTCGAAAACCTTTACGACCTAGGAAATGCTCGCAAGGAAAAAAGGCAGACTTTCCCTAGCGACACGCTAGAAAAGTTCTGCCTTTCTTCCCTGAAACCTTACGACCTGAGGTGTACGCTGAGGGATCCGAAGACAAGGACACGACTCGCTTACGCACGTAATAGACAGGATATACACAACCACTCACCCTGCACAGGGTTTCCCCTGCTTTACGTTCCCTTAATAGTTGACGGTTTTGACCCGCTCCCCCGCTCAATCTTTGCCATATCCGTAGACTTAGGCTATAGGGGCTTTTTGAGCTGTTTTACACCCCTTGACCATATCTCTCCAGGTGTCCCGCTGGAGAGGTAACGGCTGACTTACTGCTTAGGCTCAGCTGACCAACCTTTTTTAACGTGGATAGGTGCTTAACACGTAATAAAAGGGCTTCCACAACATGGAAGCCCTTGACAAGTCGCTTTCTGTCCGTTATACTAGATACATCTAGTGCGGAAGTTAGTGGCGTGGAATTGGTAGTTCCATGATGCTATCACTCTAAGCCCTGCAAGGCTGATGAGTGACCGCCTTTTTTATTTGATTTTAGACGATTTTACCATAAACGAGGTTTATTGTCAAGTCCACATGTGACGTGGTTCGACAAAATCAATTTTAAGGGGTCTAGGAGGTCGCAGAAGGGCGTTTCCTTCTCGATTAGTATAAATCATACGTCAAGGGTAAATTGCACGCGTAGGCGCGCCCTTGACGCAATGATTTTATTTTACTAATCAAGGGAAACGTCCTTCTTGTTGTTCGAGCCATTTGCAAGTGCTGGCAACGTGGTTTTCGTTGTCTGTGCTTGCGAATGGTTTACGGGGTTGTTAGGGGTGATAAACCCCTGACAAGTTGGAAGTGTGCACACACTGCGAAACTTGCAAAAACGAACGAGCACCGCAACGAGGGGAAAAGCACTTGGATATTTTATATCCGTATAAGTGCGCCCTCGATTGGGTGTGTAAGTGAGCGAATAGCGAAACGCTTTCGTTTTTCCGTTCCCCGTCGGAGACCCCTCGGAGAGCCTGCGGAGCACGAACGGATACCAAAAAAAATTTTGGTATGTAAGTGAGCGAATAGCGAAACGCTTTCGTTCTTCCGTTCCCCCTCGGAGAGCAAGTCCAGTTAATAAACTGGTCTAACTTGCTATACCGCTCTAGTATATCTCTTTAACTAAAAAAGTGCTTTTTTACTCTGCCTTTTTTCCTTTTCATTACCGTAAAACACTTGACAACAGGCTCGAAAACCTTTACGACCTAGGAAATGCTCGCAAGGAAAAAAGGCAGACTTTCCCTAGCGACACGCTAGAAAAGTTCTGCCTTTCTTCCCTGAAACCTTACGACCTGAGGTGTACGCTGAGGGATCCGAAGACAAGGACACGACTCGCTTACGCACGTAATAGACAGGATATACACAACCACTCACCCTGCACAGGGTTTCCCCTGCTTTACGTTCCCTTAATAGTTGACGGTTTTGACCCGCTCCCCCGCTCAATCTTTGCCATATCCGTAGACTTAGGCTATAGGGGCTTTTTGAGCTGTTTTACCCCTTGACCATATCTCTCCAGGTGTCCCGCTGGAGAGGTAACGGCTGACTTACTGCTTAGGCTCAGCTGACCAACCTTTTTTAACGTGGATAGGTGCTTAACACGTAATAAAAGGGCTTCCACAACATGGAAGCCCTTGACAAGTCGCTTTCTGTCCGTTATACTAGATACATCTAGTGCGGAAGTTAGTGGCGTGGAATTGGTAGTTCCATGATGCTATCACTCTAAGCCCTGCAAGGCTGATGAGTGACCGCCTTTTTTATTTGATTTTAGACGATTTTACCATAAACGAGGTTTATTGTCAAGTCCACATGTGACGTGGTTCGACAAAATCAATTTTAAGGGGTCTAGGAGGTCGCAGAAGGGCGTTTCCTTCTCGATTAGTATAAATCATACGTCAAGGGTAAATTGCACGCGTAGGCGCGCCCTTGACGCAATGATTTTATTTTACTAATCAAGGGAAACGTCCTTCTTGTTGTTCGAGCCATTTGCAAGTGCTGGCAACGTGGTTTTCGTTGTCTGTGCTTGCGAATGGTTTACGGGGTTGTTAGGGGTGATAAACCCCTGACAAGTTGGAAGTGTGCACACACTGCGAAACTTGCAAAAACGAACGAGCACCGCAACGAGGGGAAAAGCACTTGGATATTTTATATCCGTATAAGTGCGCCCTCGATTGGGTGTGTAAGTGAGCGAATAGCGAAACGCTTTCGTTTTTCCGTTCCCCGTCGGAGACCCCTCGGAGAGCCTGCGGAGCACGAACGGATACCAAAAAAAATTTTGGTATGTAAGTGAGCGAATAGCGAAACGCTTTCGTTCTTCCGTTCCCCCTCGGAGAGCAAGTCCAGTTAATAAACTGGTCTAACTTGCTATACCGCTCTAGTATATCTCTTTAACTAAAAAAGTGCTTTTTTACTCTGCCTTTTTTCCTTTTCATTACCGTAAAACACTTGACAACAGGCTCGAAAACCTTTACGACCTAGGAAATGCTCGCAAGGAAAAAAGGCAGACTTTCCCTAGCGACACGCTAGAAAAGTTCTGCCTTTCTTCCCTGAAACCTTACGACCTGAGGTGTACGCTGAGGGATCCGAAGACAAGGACACGACTCGCTTACGCACGTAATAGACAGGATATACACAACCACTCACCCTGCACAGGGTTTCCCCTGCTTTACGTTCCCTTAATAGTTGACGGTTTTGACCCGCTCCCCCGCTCAATCTTTGCCATATCCGTAGACTTAGGCTATAGGGGCTTTTTGAGCTGTTTTACCCCTTGACCATATCTCTCCAGGTGTCCCGCTGGAGAGGTAACGGCTGACTTACTGCTTAGGCTCAGCTGACCAACCTTTTTTAACGTGGATAGGTGCTTAACACGTAATAAAAGGGCTTCCACAACATGGAAGCCCTTGACAAGTCGCTTTCTGTCCGTTATACTAGATACATCTAGTGCGGAAGTTAGTGGCGTGGAATTGGTAGTTCCATGATGCTATCACTCTAAGCCCTGCAAGGCTGATGAGTGACCGCCTTTTTTATTTGATTTTAGACGATTTTACCATAAACGAGGTTTATTGTCAAGTCCACATGTGACGTGGTTCGACAAAATCAATTTTAAGGGGTCTAGGAGGTCGCAGAAGGGCGTTTCCTTCTCGATTAGTATAAATCATACGTCAAGGGTAAATTGCACGCGTAGGCGCGCCCTTGACGCAATGATTTTATTTTACTAATCAAGGGAAACGTCCTTCTTGTTGTTCGAGCCATTTGCAAGTGCTGGCAACGTGGTTTTCGTTGTCTGTGCTTGCGAATGGTTTACGGGGTTGTTAGGGGTGATAAACCCCTGACAAGTTGGAAGTGTGCACACACTGCGAAACTTGCAAAAACGAACGAGCACCGCAACGAGGGGAAAAGCACTTGGATATTTTATATCCGTATAAGTGCGCCCTCGATTGGGTGTGTAAGTGAGCGAATAGCGAAACGCTTTCGTTTTTCCGTTCCCCGTCGGAGACCCCTCGGAGAGCCTGCGGAGCACGAACGGATACCAAAAAAAATTTTGGTATGTAAGTGAGCGAATAGCGAAACGCTTTCGTTCTTCCGTTCCCCCTCGGAGAGCAAGTCCAGTTAATAAACTGGTCTAACTTGCTATACCGCTCTAGTATATCTCTTTAACTAAAAAAGTGCTTTTTTACTCTGCCTTTTTTCCTTTTCATTACCGTAAAACACTTGACAACAGGCTCGAAAACCTTTACGACCTAGGAAATGCTCGCAAGGAAAAAAGGCAGACTTTCCCTAGCGACACGCTAGAAAAGTTCTGCCTTTCTTCCCTGAAACCTTACGACCTGAGGTGTACGCTGAGGGATCCGAAGACAAGGACACGACTCGCTTACGCACGTAATAGACAGGATATACACAACCACTCACCCTGCACAGGGTTTCCCCTGCTTTACGTTCCCTTAATAGTTGACGGTTTTGACCCGCTCCCCCGCTCAATCTTTGCCATATCCGTAGACTTAGGCTATAGGGGCTTTTTGAGCTGTTTTACCCCTTGACCATATCTCTCCAGGTGTCCCGCTGGAGAGGTAACGGCTGACTTACTGCTTAGGCTCAGCTGACCAACCTTTTTTAACGTGGATAGGTGCTTAACACGTAATAAAAGGGCTTCCACAACATGGAAGCCCTTGACAAGTCGCTTTCTGTCCGTTATACTAGATACATCTAGTGCGGAAGTTAGTGGCGTGGAATTGGTAGTTCCATGATGCTATCACTCTAAGCCCTGCAAGGCTGATGAGTGACCGCCTTTTTTATTTGATTTTAGACGATTTTACCATAAACGAGGTTTATTGTCAAGTCCACATGTGACGTGGTTCGACAAAATCAATTTTAAGGGGTCTAGGAGGTCGCAGAAGGGCGTTTCCTTCTCGATTAGTATAAATCATACGTCAAGGGTAAATTGCACGCGTAGGCGCGCCCTTGACGCAATGATTTTATTTTACTAATCAAGGGAAACGTCCTTCTTGTTGTTCGAGCCATTTGCAAGTGCTGGCAACGTGGTTTTCGTTGTCTGTGCTTGCGAATGGTTTACGGGGTTGTTAGGGGTGATAAACCCCTGACAAGTTGGAAGTGTGCACACACTGCGAAACTTGCAAAAACGAACGAGCACCGCAACGAGGGGAAAAGCACTTGGATATTTTATATCCGTATAAGTGCGCCCTCGATTGGGTGTGTAAGTGAGCGAATAGCGAAACGCTTTCGTTTTTCCGTTCCCCGTCGGAGACCCCTCGGAGAGCCTGCGGAGCACGAACGGATACCAAAAAAAATTTTGGTATGTAAGTGAGCGAATAGCGAAACGCTTTCGTTCTTCCGTTCCCCCTCGGAGAGCAAGTCCAGTTAATAAACTGGTCTAACTTGCTATACCGCTCTAGTATATCTCTTTAACTAAAAAAGTGCTTTTTTACTCTGCCTTTTTTCCTTTTCATTACCGTAAAACACTTGACAACAGGCTCGAAAACCTTTACGACCTAGGAAATGCTCGCAAGGAAAAAAGGCAGACTTTCCCTAGCGACACGCTAGAAAAGTTCTGCCTTTCTTCCCTGAAACCTTACGACCTGAGGTGTACGCTGAGGGATCCGAAGACAAGGACACGACTCGCTTACGCACGTAATAGACAGGATATACACAACCACTCACCCTGCACAGGGTTTCCCCTGCTTTACGTTCCCTTAATAGTTGACGGTTTTGACCCGCTCCCCCGCTCAATCTTTGCCATATCCGTAGACTTAGGCTATAGGGGCTTTTTGAGCTGTTTTACCCCTTGACCATATCTCTCCAGGTGTCCCGCTGGAGAGGTAACGGCTGACTTACTGCTTAGGCTCAGCTGACCAACCTTTTTTAACGTGGATAGGTGCTTAACACGTAATAAAAGGGCTTCCACAACATGGAAGCCCTTGACAAGTCGCTTTCTGTCCGTTATACTAGATACATCTAGTGCGGAAGTTAGTGGCGTGGAATTGGTAGTTCCATGATGCTATCACTCTAAGCCCTGCAAGGCTGATGAGTGACCGCCTTTTTTATTTGATTTTAGACGATTTTACCATAAACGAGGTTTATTGTCAAGTCCACATGTGACGTGGTTCGACAAAATCAATTTTAAGGGGTCTAGGAGGTCGCAGAAGGGCGTTTCCTTCTCGATTAGTATAAATCATACGTCAAGGGTAAATTGCACGCGTAGGCGCGCCCTTGACGCAATGATTTTATTTTACTAATCAAGGGAAACGTCCTTCTTGTTGTTCGAGCCATTTGCAAGTGCTGGCAACGTGGTTTTCGTTGTCTGTGCTTGCGAATGGTTTACGGGGTTGTTAGGGGTGATAAACCCCTGACAAGTTGGAAGTGTGCACACACTGCGAAACTTGCAAAAACGAACGAGCACCGCAACGAGGGGAAAAGCACTTGGATATTTTATATCCGTATAAGTGCGCCCTCGATTGGGTGTGTAAGTGAGCGAATAGCGAAACGCTTTCGTTTTTCCGTTCCCCGTCGGAGACCCCTCGGAGAGCCTGCGGAGCACGAACGGATACCAAAAAAAATTTTGGTATGTAAGTGAGCGAATAGCGAAACGCTTTCGTTCTTCCGTTCCCCCTCGGAGAGCAAGTCCAGTTAATAAACTGGTCTAACTTGCTATACCGCTCTAGTATATCTCTTTAACTAAAAAAGTGCTTTTTTACTCTGCCTTTTTTCCTTTTCATTACCGTAAAACACTTGACAACAGGCTCGAAAACCTTTACGACCTAGGAAATGCTCGCAAGGAAAAAAGGCAGACTTTCCCTAGCGACACGCTAGAAAAGTTCTGCCTTTCTTCCCTGAAACCTTACGACCTGAGGTGTACGCTGAGGGATCCGAAGACAAGGACACGACTCGCTTACGCACGTAATAGACAGGATATACACAACCACTCACCCTGCACAGGGTTTCCCCTGCTTTACGTTCCCTTAATAGTTGACGGTTTTGACCCGCTCCCCCGCTCAATCTTTGCCATATCCGTAGACTTAGGCTATAGGGGCTTTTTGAGCTGTTTTACCCCTTGACCATATCTCTCCAGGTGTCCCGCTGGAGAGGTAACGGCTGACTTACTGCTTAGGCTCAGCTGACCAACCTTTTTTAACGTGGATAGGTGCTTAACACGTAATAAAAGGGCTTCCACAACATGGAAGCCCTTGACAAGTCGCTTTCTGTCCGTTATACTAGATACATCTAGTGCGGAAGTTAGTGGCGTGGAATTGGTAGTTCCATGATGCTATCACTCTAAGCCCTGCAAGGCTGATGAGTGACCGCCTTTTTTATTTGATTTTAGACGATTTTACCATAAACGAGGTTTATTGTCAAGTCCACATGTGACGTGGTTCGACAAAATCAATTTTAAGGGGTCTAGGAGGTCGCAGAAGGGCGTTTCCTTCTCGATTAGTATAAATCATACGTCAAGGGTAAATTGCACGCGTAGGCGCGCCCTTGACGCAATGATTTTATTTTACTAATCAAGGGAAACGTCCTTCTTGTTGTTCGAGCCATTTGCAAGTGCTGGCAACGTGGTTTTCGTTGTCTGTGCTTGCGAATGGTTTACGGGGTTGTTAGGGGTGATAAACCCCTGACAAGTTGGAAGTGTGCACACACTGCGAAACTTGCAAAAACGAACGAGCACCGCAACGAGGGGAAAAGCACTTGGATATTTTATATCCGTATAAGTGCGCCCTCGATTGGGTGTGTAAGTGAGCGAATAGCGAAACGCTTTCGTTTTTCCGTTCCCCGTCGGAGACCCCTCGGAGAGCCTGCGGAGCACGAACGGATACCAAAAAAAATTTTGGTATGTAAGTGAGCGAATAGCGAAACGCTTTCGTTCTTCCGTTCCCCCTCGGAGAGCAAGTCCAGTTAATAAACTGGTCTAACTTGCTATACCGCTCTAGTATATCTCTTTAACTAAAAAAGTGCTTTTTTACTCTGCCTTTTTTCCTTTTCATTACCGTAAAACACTTGACAACAGGCTCGAAAACCTTTACGACCTAGGAAATGCTCGCAAGGAAAAAAGGCAGACTTTCCCTAGCGACACGCTAGAAAAGTTCTGCCTTTCTTCCCTGAAACCTTACGACCTGAGGTGTACGCTGAGGGATCCGAAGACAAGGACACGACTCGCTTACGCACGTAATAGACAGGATATACACAACCACTCACCCTGCACAGGGTTTCCCCTGCTTTACGTTCCCTTAATAGTTGACGGTTTTGACCCGCTCCCCCCGCTCAATCTTTGCCATATCCGTAGACTTAGGCTATAGGGGCTTTTTGAGCTGTTTTACCCCTTGACCATATCTCTCCAGGTGTCCCGCTGGAGAGGTAACGGCTGACTTACTGCTTAGGCTCAGCTGACCAACCTTTTTTAACGTGGATAGGTGCTTAACACGTAATAAAAGGGCTTCCACAACATGGAAGCCCTTGACAAGTCGCTTTCTGTCCGTTATACTAGATACATCTAGTGCGGAAGTTAGTGGCGTGGAATTGGTAGTTCCATGATGCTATCACTCTAAGCCCTGCAAGGCTGATGAGTGACCGCCTTTTTTATTTGATTTTAGACGATTTTACCATAAACGAGGTTTATTGTCAAGTCCACATGTGACGTGGTTCGACAAAATCAATTTTAAGGGGTCTAGGAGGTCGCAGAAGGGCGTTTCCTTCTCGATTAGTATAAATCATACGTCAAGGGTAAATTGCACGCGTAGGCGCGCCCTTGACGCAATGATTTTATTTTACTAATCAAGGGAAACGTCCTTCTTGTTGTTCGAGCCATTTGCAAGTGCTGGCAACGTGGTTTTCGTTGTCTGTGCTTGCGAATGGTTTACGGGGTTGTTAGGGGTGATAAACCCCTGACAAGTTGGAAGTGTGCACACACTGCGAAACTTGCAAAAACGAACGAGCACCGCAACGAGGGGAAAAGCACTTGGATATTTTATATCCGTATAAGTGCGCCCTCGATTGGGTGTGTAAGTGAGCGAATAGCGAAACGCTTTCGTTTTTCCGTTCCCCGTCGGAGACCCCTCGGAGAGCCTGCGGAGCACGAACGGATACCAAAAAAAATTTTGGTATGTAAGTGAGCGAATAGCGAAACGCTTTCGTTCTTCCGTTCCCCCCTCGGAGAGCAAGTCCAGTTAATAAACTGGTCTAACTTGCTATACCGCTCTAGTATATCTCTTTAACTAAAAAAGTGCTTTTTTACTCTGCCTTTTTTCCTTTTCATTACCGTAAAACACTTGACAACAGGCTCGAAAACCTTTACGACCTAGGAAATGCTCGCAAGGAAAAAAGGCAGACTTTCCCTAGCGACACGCTAGAAAAGTTCTGCCTTTCTTCCCTGAAACCTTACGACCTGAGGTGTACGCTGAGGGATCCGAAGACAAGGACACGACTCGCTTACGCACGTAATAGACAGGATATACACAACCACTCACCCTGCACAGGGTTTCCCCTGCTTTACGTTCCCTTAATAGTTGACGGTTTTGACCCGCTCCCCCGCTCAATCTTTGCCATATCCGTAGACTTAGGCTATAGGGGCTTTTTGAGCTGTTTTACCCCTTGACCATATCTCTCCAGGTGTCCCGCTGGAGAGGTAACGGCTGACTTACTGCTTAGGCTCAGCTGACCAACCTTTTTTAACGTGGATAGGTGCTTAACACGTAATAAAAGGGCTTCCACAACATGGAAGCCCTTGACAAGTCGCTTTCTGTCCGTTATACTAGATACATCTAGTGCGGAAGTTAGTGGCGTGGAATTGGTAGTTCCATGATGCTATCACTCTAAGCCCTGCAAGGCTGATGAGTGACCGCCTTTTTTATTTGATTTTAGACGATTTTACCATAAACGAGGTTTATTGTCAAGTCCCACATGTGACGTGGTTCGACAAAATCAATTTTAAGGGGTCTAGGAGGTCGCAGAAGGGCGTTTCCTTCTCGATTAGTATAAATCATACGTCAAGGGTAAATTGCACGCGTAGGCGCGCCCTTGACGCAATGATTTTATTTTACTAATCAAGGGAAACGTCCTTCTTGTTGTTCGAGCCATTTGCAAGTGCTGGCAACGTGGTTTTCGTTGTCTGTGCTTGCGAATGGTTTACGGGGTTGTTAGGGGTGATAAACCCCTGACAAGTTGGAAGTGTGCACACACTGCGAAACTTGCAAAAACGAACGAGCACCGCAACGAGGGGAAAAGCACTTGGATATTTTATATCCGTATAAGTGCGCCCTCGATTGGGTGTGTAAGTGAGCGAATAGCGAAACGCTTTCGTTTTTCCGTTCCCCGTCGGAGACCCCTCGGAGAGCCCTGCGGAGCACGAACGGATACCAAAAAAAATTTTGGTATGTAAGTGAGCGAATAGCGAAACGCTTTCGTTCTTCCGTTCCCCCTCGGAGAGCAAGTCCAGTTAATAAACTGGTCTAACTTGCTATACCGCTCTAGTATATCTCTTTAACTAAAAAAGTGCTTTTTTACTCTGCCTTTTTTCCTTTTCATTACCGTAAAACACTTGACAACAGGCTCGAAAACCTTTACGACCTAGGAAATGCTCGCAAGGAAAAAAGGCAGACTTTCCCTAGCGACACGCTAGAAAAGTTCTGCCTTTCTTCCCTGAAACCTTACGACCTGAGGTGTACGCTGAGGGATCCGAAGACAAGGACACGACTCGCTTACGCACGTAATAGACAGGATATACACAACCACTCACCCTGCACAGGGTTTCCCCTGCTTTACGTTCCCTTAATAGTTGACGGTTTTGACCCGCTCCCCCGCTCAATCTTTGCCATATCCGTAGACTTAGGGCTATAGGGGCTTTTTGAGCTGTTTTACCCCTTGACCATATCTCTCCAGGTGTCCCGCTGGAGAGGTAACGGCTGACTTACTGCTTAGGCTCAGCTGACCAACCTTTTTTAACGTGGATAGGTGCTTAACACGTAATAAAAGGGCTTCCACAACATGGAAGCCCTTGACAAGTCGCTTTCTGTCCGTTATACTAGATACATCTAGTGCGGAAGTTAGTGGCGTGGAATTGGTAGTTCCATGATGCTATCACTCTAAGCCCTGCAAGGCTGATGAGTGACCGCCTTTTTTATTTGATTTTAGACGATTTTACCATAAACGAGGTTTATTGTCAAGTCCACATGTGACGTGGTTCGACAAAATCAATTTTAAGGGGTCTAGGAGGTCGCAGAAGGGCGTTTCCTTCTCGATTAGTATAAATCATACGTCAAGGGTAAATTGCACGCGTAGGCGCGCCCTTGACGCAATGATTTTATTTTACTAATCAAGGGAAACGTCCTTCTTGTTGTTCGAGCCATTTGCAAGTGCTGGCAACGTGGTTTTCGTTGTCTGTGCTTGCGAATGGTTTACGGGGTTGTTAGGGGTGATAAACCCCTGACAAGTTGGAAGTGTGCACACACTGCGAAACTTGCAAAAACGAACGAGCACCGCAACGAGGGGAAAAGCACTTGGATATTTTATATCCGTATAAGTGCGCCCTCGATTGGGTGTGTAAGTGAGCGAATAGCGAAACGCTTTCGTTTTTCCGTTCCCCGTCGGAGACCCCTCGGAGAGCCTGCGGAGCACGAACGGATACCAAAAAAAATTTTGGTATGTAAGTGAGCGAATAGCGAAACGCTTTCGTTCTTCCGTTCCCCCTCGGAGAGCAAGTCCAGTTAATAAACTGGTCTAACTTGCTATACCGCTCTAGTATATCTCTTTAACTAAAAAAGTGCTTTTTTACTCTGCCTTTTTTCCTTTTCATTACCGTAAAACACTTGACAACAGGCTCGAAAACCTTTACGACCTAGGAAATGCTCGCAAGGAAAAAAGGCAGACTTTCCCTAGCGACACGCTAGAAAAGTTCTGCCTTTCTTCCCTGAAACCTTACGACCTGAGGTGTACGCTGAGGGATCCGAAGACAAGGACACGACTCGCTTACGCACGTAATAGACAGGATATACACAACCACTCACCCTGCACAGGGTTTCCCCTGCTTTACGTTCCCTTAATAGTTGACGGTTTTGACCCGCTCCCCCGCTCAATCTTTGCCATATCCGTAGACTTAGGCTATAGGGGCTTTTTGAGCTGTTTTACCCCATGACCATATCTCTCCAGGTGTCCCGCTGGAGAGGTAACGGCTGACTTACTGCTTAGGCTCAGCTGACCAACCTTTTTTAACGTGGATAGGTGCTTAACACGTAATAAAAGGGCTTCCACAACATGGAAGCCCTTGACAAGTCGCTTTCTGTCCGTTATACTAGATACATCTAGTGCGGAAGTTAGTGGCGTGGAATTGGTAGTTCCATGATGCTATCACTCTAAGCCCTGCAAGGCTGATGAGTGACCGCCTTTTTTATTTGATTTTAGACGATTTTACCATAAACGAGGTTTATTGTCAAGTCCACATGTGACGTGGTTCGACAAAATCAATTTTAAGGGGTCTAGGAGGTCGCAGAAGGGCGTTTCCTTCTCGATTAGTATAAATCATACGTCAAGGGTAAATTGCACGCGTAGGCGCGCCCTTGACGCAATGATTTTATTTTACTAATCAAGGGAAACGTCCTTCTTGTTGTTCGAGCCATTTGCAAGTGCTGGCAACGTGGTTTTCGTTGTCTGTGCTTGCGAATGGTTTACGGGGTTGTTAGGGGTGATAAACCCCTGACAAGTTGGAAGTGTGCACACACTGCGAAACTTGCAAAAACGAACGAGCACCGCAACGAGGGGAAAAGCACTTGGATATTTTATATCCGTATAAGTGCGCCCTCGATTGGGTGTGTAAGTGAGCGAATAGCGAAACGCTTTCGTTTTTTCCGTTCCCCGTCGGAGACCCCTCGGAGAGCCTGCGGAGCACGAACGGATACCAAAAAAAATTTTGGTATGTAAGTGAGCGAATAGCGAAACGCTTTCGTTCTTCCGTTCCCCCTCGGAGAGCAAGTCCAGTTAATAAACTGGTCTAACTTGCTATACCGCTCTAGTATATCTCTTTAACTAAAAAAGTGCTTTTTTACTCTGCCTTTTTTCCTTTTCATTACCGTAAAACACTTGACAACAGGCTCGAAAACCTTTACGACCTAGGAAATGCTCGCAAGGAAAAAAGGCAGACTTTCCCTAGCGACACGCTAGAAAAGTTCTGCCTTTCTTCCCTGAAACCTTACGACCTGAGGTGTACGCTGAGGGATCCGAAGACAAGGACACGACTCGCTTACGCACGTAATAGACAGGATATACACAACCACTCACCCTGCACAGGGTTTCCCCTGCTTTACGTTCCCTTAATAGTTGACGGTTTTGACCCCGCTCCCCCGCTCAATCTTTGCCATATCCGTAGACTTAGGCTATAGGGGCTTTTTGAGCTGTTTTACCCCTTGACCATATCTCTCCAGGTGTCCCGCTGGAGAGGTAACGGCTGACTTACTGCTTAGGCTCAGCTGACCAACCTTTTTTAACGTGGATAGGTGCTTAACACGTAATAAAAGGGCTTCCACAACATGGAAGCCCTTGACAAGTCGCTTTCTGTCCGTTATACTAGATACATCTAGTGCGGAAGTTAGTGGCGTGGAATTGGTAGTTCCATGATGCTATCACTCTAAGCCCTGCAAGGCTGATGAGTGACCGCCTTTTTTATTTGATTTTAGACGATTTTACCATAAACGAGGTTTATTGTCAAGTCCACATGTGACGTGGTTCGACAAAATCAATTTTAAGGGGTCTAGGAGGTCGCAGAAGGGCGTTTCCTTCTCGATTAGTATAAATCATACGTCAAGGTAAATTGCACGCGTAGCGCGCGCCTTGACGCAATGATTTTATTTTACTAATCAAGGGAAACGTCCTTCTTGTTGTTCGAGCCATTTGCAAGTGCTGGCAACGTGGTTTTCGTTGTCTGTGCTTGCGAATGGTTTACGGGGTTGTTAGGGGTGATAAACCCCTGACAAGTTGGAAGTGTGCACACACTGCGAAACTTGCAAAAACGAACGAGCACCGCAACGAGGGGAAAAGCACTTGGATATTTTATATCCGTATAAGTGCGCCCTCGATTGGGTGTGTAAGTGAGCGAATAGCGAAACGCTTTCGTTTTTCCGTTCCCCGTCGGAGACCCCTCGGAGAGCCTGCGGAGCACGAACGGATACCAAAAAAAATTTTGGTATGTAAGTGAGCGAATAGCGAAACGCTTTCGTTCTTCCGTCCCCCCTCGGAGAGCAAGTCCAGTTAATAAACTGGTCTAACTTGCTATACCGCTCTAGTATATCTCTTTAACTAAAAAAGTGCTTTTTTACTCTGCCTTTTTTCCTTTTCATTACCGTAAAACACTTGACAACAGGCTCGAAAACCTTTACGACCTAGGAAATGCTCGCAAGGAAAAAAGGCAGACTTTCCCTAGCGACACGCTAGAAAAGTTCTGCCTTTCTTCCCTGAAACCTTACGACCTGAGGTGTACGCTGAGGGATCCGAAGACAAGGACACGACTCGCTTACGCACGTAATAGACAGGATATACACAACCACTCACCCTGCACAGGGTTTCCCCTGCTTTACGTTCCCTTAATAGTTGACGGTTTTGACCCGCTCCCCCGCTCAATCTTTGCCATATCCGTAGACTTAGGCTATAGGGGCTTTTTGAGCTGTTTTAACCCCTTGACCATATCTCTCCAGGTGTCCCGCTGGAGAGGTAACGGCTGACTTACTGCTTAGGCTCAGCTGACCAACCTTTTTTAACGTGGATAGGTGCTTAACACGTAATAAAAGGGCTTCCACAACATGGAAGCCCTTGACAAGTCGCTTTCTGTCCGTTATACTAGATACATCTAGTGCGGAAGTTAGTGGCGTGGAATTGGTAGTTCCATGATGCTATCACTCTAAGCCCTGCAAGGCTGATGAGTGACCCGCCTTTTTTATTTGATTTTAGGACGATTTTACCATAAACGAGGTTTATTGTCAAGTCCACATGTGACGTGGTTCGACAAAATCAATTTTAAGGGGTCTAGGAGGTCGCAGAAGGGCGTTTCCTTCTCGATTAGTATAAATCATACGTCAAGGGTAAATTGCACGCGTAGGCGCGCCCTTGACGCAATGATTTTATTTTACTAATCAAGGGAAACGTCCCTTCTTGTTGTTCGAGCCATTTGCAAGTGCTGGCAACGTGGTTTTCGTTGTCTGTGCTTGCGAATGGTTTACGGGGTTGTTAGGGGTGATAAACCCCTGACAAGTTGGAAGTGTGCACACACTGCGAAACTTGCAAAAACGAACGAGCACCGCAACGAGGGGGAAAAGCACTTGGATATTTTATATCCGTATAAGTGCGCCCTCGATTGGGTGTGTAAGTGAGCGAATAGCGAAACGCTTTCGTTTTTCCGTTCCCCGTCGGAGACCCCTCGGAGAGCCTGCGGAGCACGAACGGATACCAAAAAAAATTTTGGTATGTAAGTGAGCGAATAGCGAAACGCTTTCGTTCTTCCGTTCCCCCTCGGAGAGCAAGTCCAGTTAATAAACTGGTCTAACTTGCTATACCGCTCTAGTATATCTCTTTAACTAAAAAAGTGCTTTTTTACTCTGCCTT
>CATQJL010000352.1:0-42603 GCA_958299035.1 Cylicocyclus nassatus
AACGTTTTATATCAGCAGTTGTATATTCTTTTCCTTCTATTGTTGCAGAACAATGTAAATAAACTTCTGTAATCTTCCTTTTTGTCTAAGTTGTTGGTTTTGAGCCAAGTAGAGAATTCCATGTTTTATCTCCAACTATACCGTCAGAAACAAGTTTGTTCTTCTTTTGGTAATCTTTTACGCATTCTTCTGTAATTTCTCCAAAAACACCGTCAATAATCAAATTATAACCAGCGTTTTTAAGGTATGTCTATAAAGTGGTTACAGACATACCTTTTGAACCTTTTTTCAATAATTCCATAATTTATTTAACTATTTATGATATTTTATAATTAAAATTAATTTCTTGAGGTGCAATAAATTTATCCTATTCAACGGCGGGTTTTAAATCTATTGTAATTATATAAGCAAGATTCTTGTTCAGCGGAATATTATAAATAAATCTTGAGCAATATTGAACATTGGCGCCAGGAATATACCTATAAACTATATTTGCTAAACCATCATTTACTTTGTTATTATTAACAAATATTCCATAACAATATAATGTGTTGTTATTTAATTTGTTATGAATCTATTGAATATCAAGGTGCAAATTACTTGCCCCATATATTGAAAATATTTTTATAGTTTCACTGTCATATAAAAGTTTTGAACTTGTTCTAATATCATTTGAGAAAAACCTATATATATTCTTATCTAAGTGTTTCAAATATGAAATATCTCTTCCTTTGTATTTATAAAAAGTTTTCATAATCATTGGTCATCTTTATTTTCAGTCTTCACTTTGAATATCTTATATTTATAAGTATAATCTATACCTATAAGTCCGCCTGCAAATGTCATAACTTCACCAAAAGCTACCAAAACACTATTATCTATAATTCCTAAAGGCGGAACTAAAAAACCAGAAGTAAGCATTGCCATACCAAAAACGCAAAGAACAAAACCGGCTATCAACTATAGTGTTAATTTCTATTCATGTGTAATCTATTTCATAATAAATTAATATTAATTTTACGGTTTTATTGATGCAATTCCAGTTATATATTTTGAAGACTCATCTATAAGTTCTGATAAATGGTTATTTAGTATTTCTAAATTTGCTTTGTCTTTTACTAATATATAATGTTCAATATCAAGATCATCTAGTCTCTGTCCTGAATTATAAAATTGCCATCTAAAATCGAAGTCTTCAGATAAATCAAAGTTTGTTAAATTAATATATTTCAAATATCTACAACCAGAAAAATCTGGAAGTTCATCAAGTGAACCTCTTAAATATCGTGTATCTGTTATAAAATCTCTTCCTGAAAAACAACCATTACCAAAGTTATAAATATTACCATAAGGCCAACATTGAGCAACAGAATTTTCAAAACTATCATCTATAAATGTAATGTTTCCAGAAACTCCTAAGCCTTCAAAATTTACAATATTTTGCGTTTTATCAAATATTAGTTCTATAACATCGCCTTCTCTGACCATTATTTTAGAACCTACATTAATTATTTGGTTACCTAAGAAAAATCTATACTGGTAGTAAATAAAACCTTCAATAACTCTAAATTTAACAATAAAACCATTATCTTCTGCAAACCATGATCCTTTCTGAAAAACTAGGCCTTCACTATAATTAAATAAATTTGGAAATAATTCAATTTCTGAAGAACCAGGTCCCCAGTCAATTTTATGTGTTCTTTCCCAAACGACAACGCCATTGAACTTTAGAACATCTACATCATCATTTATAAATCTTATATCTTCTACTGATTCATTTGTAATTATCATAATATTCTAATATCTAAAGTTTTAGTTGTGGAATCATATACAAAAGACGCTTTTTCTACATAATTATTTAAAGTTTCAGTTGTTACATAACTATTTAACATATCAGTAGTTACGTATCCTAATAACTTTGTTTCAAGATATTCATTTGTAATAAAATCATCTATATTAAAAGCATCTACTATACAGTAAATATTACCATTCATTTTTTCTGTATCTGATAAATTATCATAATCTGCTTGTGTAATATTTACATGTTTTTCAACACCACCGCCTCCAGAAATATCTTCTATAAGTTTATCTACTTCTGACTTTGTATATGTTTCTGGTTTTGTATAATAATTATTTAAAAATTCTGATATTTTCTAATCTGTTTCTGACTTTGTATAAACATCAGTTGGTGCTGGTGGAACTTCTCCTTTCTTTACATAATTAGATGATATAGAACTATCTAAATCTGCAAATAAACCGTCTACATCAGTTTTTGAATATACATCTGACAAACTATCAGATAATTCAGAAATTTCACGACTATGAGTTTCTATCGCATCGTTTTGAGATTCGTCTACTATAGACTAATCTTGAACAAACTTGTTATAATCTGCAATCTTTACATAATCAGTTGGCGCTGGTGGAACTTCTCCTTTCTTTACATAATTATCTTCAACATATTTTTCTGTTGCATAACCATCAAGACTTGGAATATCTAATGTAACTATACCAGTTTGTCCATTTACTGAAATAACACCAGTAGTATGTTCCTAAATTTTTTCATCAATTTCTGTTCTGTTATATGTTTCATCTTTTGTATAAACATTTGTTGGAACATCTCCTTTTTTTATGTAATTAGAATCTACATAATTTGTAGTCGCATATTTATTATTTATATTAACAGATAAATCTGAAACTTTTCTATCTACATAAGCTTTATTTACATCAGGTTCTTTGTAATCTTTCTTAAGCAAATAACTATTTAATTCTGTTTTCTTTGCATAATTTGCTGAAAGAGAAGAATTTAAAACATAGTCTTTTTTATCTGGAATATCTAAGACAACATCACCAGTTTTTCCATTAACAGAATAAACTATTGCGCCTTCATAACCTTTAATTATAACATCGCCAGTTTGTCCATTAACAGAAGTAACTAAGTCTATTTTGTTTTCACAACAATTGCATTCAAGAACTTGAACTTGAATATTAAGAGAAACATAAGCGCCTGCGCAAAGAGAATCAAATTTTTCTGTAAATGTTTGAACAGTATATTGTCCCTAAATAACACCTAAATTATGTTCTTCTATTCTTGCAATAATATTTTTAAGTCCTGTATCTGCCCAAGACTAAACATCAAGTTCATTAGACTTATCAGAAGTTAATCTGTCTACCAAGAAAAGTGTAAGTCCATAATTTTCTACACCATTTTCTGCTGAACCGAAATGTGTTCCTTGAGTAACAACAAAAGCTGGATAATCAATATCTTGCTAATGATTCAATTCATAAATATCACCTTGTGTAACAAAACTAACATTTGGTTCTGACTTTCCTAAATTCTTTATGTTTTCAATAAGTTCGTATAAAGTCATAATATTTGCAAATATTCTTTTTAATTAAATATAAAAATTGGTATTCCCGTTAATAATATAAACCGGGAATATCAATTATCAAAATACTAAAATATGTTAAACCACATCATTTCTATAATTTCCATCATCATCTACCCAATATAAGAACTGCCAGAAATATCTCCAGTATGTAGAAGTTTTCCAAGAGTTATATAGATTCTTTGGAACAAGTATTTTTAACTTACCAGTAAACGAACAAATATATGAATATGAACCATTTATTGTGGATGTAACAGATGTTCCAAATCTCATTATTTGTGTAGCACTTCGTAAATCTAATATCTCTATGTGCATACAATTTCCGAATGTACCATTTTGTATAAACATTTGTGGTGAGTTCCATATAACTTTAGTGATTCTATAACAATTATAAAATATAGAAGAACTCATTGATGTAATGTTTTGTGGTATAATTAGTGTTTTTGGTGAGTTATAAATGGCATAACAACCATATGTTCCAATTGCTGTAATGTTATCAAACTTTGGAAGACTTAAAGAAGAACACTAATGAAGACAATATTGTGGTATCTCTGTTTGTAACGGACTAAATTTTATATTAGTCAACATTATACAATTACTAAAAGCATACTGTCCAAAAGTACAATTATTAGCGGGTATAATTTCTCTGAGATAGTTTGCTATGTTATTCATACCACGATAATTTGTTGCAGTCAATGTTGTACCTGAACTTGTTCCTCTACCTTCTATGCTATATGAACTATCGCTATGAATCTTAATTTCTACTTGTGTATACATAACTGAACCAACACCATTATTTGATGCAGAAGCGCTAGTCAAACTATCATAAGTATGAGAAACAAATTGAATTCCAGTAGTAGTTAATGTATCTGGTGTAGTTCCATCACCCCAGTCTATTGTAGTTTCGCCTGTAGGGTTAATTTGGAATGAGTATACTGTTGTTCTACTTTGTGGTGCAAAGAATATATGTGTATAATCGTCAAGTTCTGGATCGTATTCTTCTTTTAAACTTTCTATTTGAGCTTTAAGTGTTCCTATTTCAACATTTTTCTCTGCAATCAAAGTTTCTTTAGCATCAATCACAGTATCTTTCTCTGCAATCACAGTATCTTTTAAGTCAGAAATTTCTTGTTTTGATAGATTCTTCATAAAAGAATAATCTGTTAGTACATCTGAACTATTCCAAGTAAAATAATGTTCTGGTGAATCATTTTTGATAAATGCTAAATGATATATATCATCATTAAATTTATTACTAGATGGAATACCACCAGTATTTACAGCACCTAAATAAAAAGAATCATCTGGTAATTCAAAATTATCGTCACCAGTATTTTCTATTTCATATTGTGTGTTTTGTGTATGATTTATAAGTATAGCTTTATCTTTATTCAATTTAACAGTAACAATATCGCCTATTTCATAACAATTAAGTAAATAATTTCCATTCTTAAATAATGGATCATTTAAACCATTTTTAACAAATACAAGATATGTATGCTAATTACCACCGCTATTACTTGTATATCTACATAAAATACAATGGAGTGAGTTCCAGCCAATTACTATACTTATGTGATTAGTTACACTTGTACTTCTTAAACCAAATATATGTTCATCAGAGTTGGCTGGAACTTTGAATTTTATTTCATAAGTATAATTAATATGGTCAGGTGTTTTAATTCCAGTGTCAAAATATTCTGAACCATTAAATTTATGCGGATTATCAACAATTTCTTCATCAGAACCAACAGTAATTCTTGATATTTTATCTGCATAAGTATCTAAACTCTCTGAAAACTAGCAACTTACACCTTTATCGTTAATTGCATTAGCAATATTTTGTTTATCTACTAAAATTCTTTGTAAATTTTCTGAAATATTCATAATTTATATTTGATAAATTTTAAGGATCTGAAGAATCTGTTAATTTAAATTCTTCAGATCCTTTAATTATTATATGCTTTCTAATATAGTATTTATATCGCCTATTTTTGAATCTATCTTTGAATTTATATAATCTTCTAAGGTTGTTTCAGAACCAGGTTGTTCTCCTAAATATTTATAAAGTTTACCAACACTGTTACTATCCCAATTTCTTTGAGATATAACTCTTATGAAATCTTCTGTATCTCCTGAAGCAGTGTTAAAAGAAGTAAAATTCCAAGTAAATTTAGTAGATTCAGATAAAATTAAATCAGGATCTTCATTAGTTGTAAATATATTATGTCCTGAACCACTTATAAGTTCATAATAATATGTTTCACCGTTGTTAATCTATATTGCTCTTGCTTTATTTTCGTTTACTGTAGTTAAATCTGCAATAAACTCTAAGTTCATACCGCCTTCTGTTTTAACTATTGTTCCAGGTGTTAAATATTCTAAACCACCACCTTGAATAACTAAATTACCAGATCCTAAAATACTATCACCATTTATAGTTTTAATATTAGTTCCAGAAATAAGTTTATCTTGCTTATTTTTAATATTTGTTTCTAATGTATTTACAGAAGAATTTAATTTTGATATACTTGAATCTGTTCTTAAACTAACATCATCTATTTTTGCAGAAACAGTATTTATATTTTCATTT
The DNA here is from genome assembly GCA_958299035.1 of Cylicocyclus nassatus. Classification (NCBI taxonomy): domain Eukaryota; kingdom Metazoa; phylum Nematoda; class Chromadorea; order Rhabditida; family Strongylidae; genus Cylicocyclus; species Cylicocyclus nassatus. The sequence continues at coordinate 5,980 of CATQJL010000352.1, forward strand.
ATTTCTTCTCTAACAGTGTCAAAAAAACCATAATCAATAAATCTTTCTGTATAACTTTTGTCTACATACTGTTTAGAATTTATCCAATCATTTAAAGATTCATAATTACCTTCTGAACCACCTAATGTTTCCAAAAGAACATGTCCTTCACCATAAATATTAAGTCCATAGTTAATAAACATAATATTTTGGAAAGTTTTAGATTCTTTTGCAGAAAAAGACAAAGTTTCACCAGGGTTTATAAATCTTACAGATCCAAAATTAGAATCAATTACTAATCCTATAACCTTATTAAAATCAAAAGATTCACCTGGTTGTGCTAAATTTGTAATTTTAAAACCATTATTTTGATAAACTGTTCCTTGGTAAGGCAAATCTTGATATTCTGAATTTATTGTAATTTCTTCACTAACGCTATTATTGTTATATAATATTTTATCATCAACTGTTAAATTTAGTATACCAGAATTTCCTTTTAAATTAGGTCCGTCACCGATCTTATCATAAAAACTTGAGTCATAAACATTTTTTAACTCTTCTTTTGTAACATAATCAGTTAATGGTGGAACTTCTTTGATATATCCCTCAGTTGCAATAATATCTTTAACTTTTTGTTCACCTGCTGGATCAATATTACTCATATCTACTGCAAGACGTGTTGCTAAACCAACGTCGTCCATACCTTGCCATACAAGTTCATTATTAATCTTCAAATTTGCATAATTTAAGTTAATAATTCCAGTAAATACGTTCTTAACTTCTGCATTTACTTCTCCAACACCTATATACATCTGTTTTGGAAATGGTGACTAGTTTGCTGCTGTTTTAACTGCGTCCTCAATATAAGTTTGTCCACCGTCAATAGAATATTGAATCTTATATCTTAATCTATCATAAGAAATCTTAACTCTATAGCTTGTATTTGGAAGAATTACATTTGTTCCTATTGTTTCCCCTAAATTCCATGAAGTTCCGTTTGTAGAAACTGCCATTACAAATCTTGAATTTCTAACTGCAAAAGCAAGTCCAAAATCAGAATCAAGAATGTTTTCCTATGCAGTTACATTTGAACCGGTTTTAATATCAAAGTTAATTTCAAATGCTCTGTCCCTGAAATTTACCAAGAATGGAAATTCTAAATAATCATTAACAGAAAAATCAGAAATTTGTCCATTATTAATTGTAGGTTCTCCTATAATTGTTACATTTGGAAATTTAAACAATTTAAGTTCGTCAAGTTCAGACTTCTAAGCATAATTAGTATAAACAGACGTATTTGTTACAAAATCTGTTATTTCTTCATGTTTTACATAATCATCTTCTATTGTAGAAACACGTTCAGAAATATCATTTATTTGTCCTGTAACAGTTCCAATTGCCTATGCAGTAGAACTGTTAATGTTATCTGCTTTTGTGTCTACAGAACTTATTTCTGCATTGATATTTTCTTTATCTTCGTTATAGTCTGTTATTGAAACATAATTATCTGGAACAGAAGATATAAAATCATTAATATTTGAAATGCTTGAATCTTGAATATTTTCTTTTTCCCAAACACGGTTAAATTCATTATTAACAGAAGAATTAACTTTGTTTAAATTTGCAGAAACTTCAGATTCAACTGCTTTTATTTGTCCATTTGTATACTCATTTGCAGATTCAATTCCATCATCTATTGCAGAACTAATATCTGAAATTCGTGTTTCCAAATAATCTTTTTTTGTATAAGTAGATTCAACAGATTCATCATATTCATTAAATAATTCATCTACTTCTGTTTTTGAATAAACATCTTCTGGAACTTCACCTTTTTTAACATAATTCTATGCTATAGAACTATCTAAAGTTTCAATTTTACCGTCAACATAAGATACTGTTGCGTAATCGCCTTTTACTTGAAAATGTTCATTAATTGAAGAATTTAAAGTGTTAAATTTGTCATTTACATAACCTAAACTAACATCAGGTTTTACATAATCTGTTTTCTTTAAATAATTTGCATAAACAGAAGAATTTGTTACATAATTATTTAATTCTGTCTTTTCTGCATATTTATTATCTGATCTTGAAACTTCTGCTGATATTGCCTCAGTTAATTCACTTTTCTTTGCATAATTAGTATTTACTGAAGAATTAAGTTGTTCAATTAAATTATCTACATATTCCGAATCAATAAAATCAGAATCATTTTCCAAGTCTGACACCAATTTTGGAATAAAAATAACTATATCTCCAGTAGAACCATTAACAGAAGAAACACCAGTTACAAGTTTACCAATTTTATCTTCTAAATCTGTTTTTACTGTAGTTGTGTATGTATGTTCTGCTTCTGTTTTTTCATCTACATAATCAGGTGTTGCATACTCAATATCTTGGTATAAATCAGATAACTTTTCTGGAATGTCAAGAATAACATGTCCTGTTTGTCCATTTACATCAATAACTGTTGTTCCAATTTCTGGAATGTCAAGAATAACATCTCCCGTCTTTCCATTAACAGAAGAAACATAACCAGGTTTGTCTTCACATACACAAGAAGTCGTAGTCATTTGAAAATTAATTAAGCTATACGCTCCATTCAAATCACCTTCTGTTATTATCTATATATTATTTGACTTTATGACAATTCCTAAATCTAAATGTTTCAAATTTATATTGTAGACAATATCTTTAAGAACATTAAGACAGTCATTCTCTAAAGTTCTGTCTTCTGAAATTAAATATAAAGACAAATAATAAGTCTTTGTTTCATCGTCATAAGAATAATTCTGAACTGAAAAACCAGGGTATTCAAAACCAGGCTGGAATTTCATTTCTTCAACATCTCCGATATATGAAAAATTAACAAAAGAATTATTATCAGCAATGTTCTAAATTTCATGTAAAATTTCCTGTATAGTCATTTGTCTTAATATAATGTTTTGTTATGATATTTATCTCTTAATCTTGTTTCTTTATATGTTCCTTTACCTCTTGCGCCTCCAAGCCATAAACCAGAACTTGCTGCTGAATAAACATTTGCATGAATATCTCTGCAATCATCTTGATAAAGTTCTGGAATCTCCTTAACATTTTTTTGCAAGAAAATTTGTACTTTTTTCTTGTAAACATCTGCTTTATTCTGATAGTATTTTTCAAGTCTGAAAACATCATCAAAATCTAATGCAGAAACATTATCATCTGAAGTTACATTTGCGCCTATATTATCAATCTTAACTGAAGAAATAACTACAAGTCTTGCAACTGCGCAGTAAGCTAAATAATATTTTGCAATATCAAGTAATTTTTTGTATATTCTGTTTTCTGGTGCATTAACTTCTTGCTTTTCTATAAGTTCTTTAAGTTTATTCAAAAGGTTTGTTCCAACAAGTTCTTCAAAATCAACGTCAGTTGCTTCTCTAACCGCTGACTATATAAACTTGTCCTAAATATTTTTGGAAACATTGGTATTTGAACGAACAAAATTTTCTGAAACTAAAATTACGTCTTTCATAATTAATCAATTTTTTCATTTTTAATTGTGCCTTCAGTAAATTGAATTTCAAATGGTTCAATAATAACTGCGTCTTCTTTGAATATTTTGTTAATTGTCTTAACAATCATATTCTGAATTGGTTTAATTGCAGTGTTATAGAAAAGAACATAAGCGTCTCTATATTCCTAAGAATTGAAACCAATATTGTCTTCAGAAATTCCTATAAGTTTTGGTGTTATTCTGAATGTAGTAAATATTGTTTCTCTTGTTCTTTCTGCAAGTGTTTTATATCTTTCTGAGAAATCTTCAGTATCTATCTTTATAACTTCTGCTGCATGATCCTTATCATTATTATAAGAAATAATTACACGGCCTGCATTTTCTTTTCCTGTAAATTTCTCATTAAAATTCTGCTCAATTTCTTCTTTCATCTCATCATCTGGAACACCATTATTAAGAGAAACAAGAACTGAACCCATGAAACCATTATTTATAGAATTTATCTGATATTCATCGATAGATCTTTCCATTTCACATGCAGTTAAAGCTGCTTCATAAATTGGGTGTGGATATGTAGAAAATCTTTCATTCTTAACATAAAGAATTGAAGTGTAAATATCTTTAATATCTGCTGTTTCATCTGTATAAGCTGGATATGCAGTATAGTTAGACCATCTGCTTCTATATGCGGTTTTCTTTTCTGAAAAATCTTCTGAATAATAAAGAACTTGACCTTTTTTATCAGAACGAACATTTCTGAAATCAAGACATTTAACAACTGCAATTTGTCCAAGTTTATTCTTGACAATATTTAATGCAAAACCTCCATAAATCAAGTATGATAAAGCCATGCTTTCAACTAAGTCTTCCATATCATCATTGCTAAGCTGAATAACATTACTAATAATCTTATTTCCACAAATATAACACTTATATGTGTCTATAATTGTCTTCAAGGTTGCAACATTTCTATATAAGTCAAGCAAATAATCTGGAAAATGGTTATCATTTCCATAGTAAATAAAATTCTAACCTGTTATTTCTTTCTCAACAAGTTCTGTTTTCCAATCTTGTACATAAGGGTTTAATGCTGAAAAAGATAAAGGTATAGACTTTGTTTTATTATCTTTACTCATAATATATTACTTCATGAATTTTTGCGCTATTTTCTGGTTCATATTTTATAGAAGAACCTTCATAATCTCCAACAATAATTAGTCCTTTTGCGTCACATTTTAGACAATATTCAATTTCTTTTTCTTCTGTTTTTGAATAATAACTATAAATTGGAAATATACTGTAAACATATTCTCCAGTTCTAACATCTTTCAAGTTTAATGTAAAAACATAGTAGTCCATAAGTCCTTTCTCATCTACACACTTAATAATAATCTCTTCATTAGTAAGTTCTGAATGCAAAACAATCTTGTAATAAAGACATTTTGAATTATGTTTATTTTTTGGAAAATATATTCTACTTTGCTCTGTTTTATTTGAAACTTTCATAAAACTTCTGCTTAATTTAATATTAAATATAAAAAGTTTAATATATGTTTAGTTAATTACAAAAGAAAAAGGTTGTTTATAACCTAAATTATAAACAACCTTATCAATAAACAATAATAATTTATTCCTAACTCTCTGAAACTCAAGCTACTGTAAGTGCATCACCTACTGCTTTTGCAACCTCATAAGGGAAAACTGCGCATTCGTCAGTAAGTGTAATTGAATACTGGTTTGCGTCAGTTTTTGCCTGTCCTGTTGCACCTGTACCTGCTGTTGCATTAACTGGTTCATTGTAACCAAGGAACCAATATTTGCCGTTATTGTCCTTAACAATTACAGAAACATCAGATAAAAGCAAAGCATTCATTTCTATACGCTTTGTAGTGTCCATCTTGCTGAAGTTTACTAAAAGCTCTGAAGAAACATAAGCAATGCCATTTGCTGCATCGATATTTGCAGTCTTTGTAAGACTTGCTGCTCCTTTACGGAAAGCATAATATTTATAATCTGCTGAATTTGAAATCTCTGTAATCACTTCCTCTGCAACAGTTGCTGAATCAGCTTTATAAGGTGCAATCCAAATTGATTTAACTCCTCCCATGTTTGAATCACAGTCATGTGTAAGGCCTGATAATGTTTTTGAACAACTCATATTTTAAATTAAAGTAATTTTTATTTGTATTTCCATTTATATCTATAAGCTGAATTATAGTGTTCGCGGTTTAAACAACATCTAACAATATTACAAGAATTTCCATTCACATAAGAACTTGCTTCTGTAACAGAATTGAATTCTTTTATAAAATTATTGTTTAAATCAAACATTAAAACCGGTTTTCTAAAATGTTGTGCTGCTCTTTCTCTATTTGTTCCATAATTGATATTATATTTTGCGGAACACCATTCTAAATTATCAACACAATTATTTGTTTTATCTTCGTCAATGTGATTAACTTGTGGTAAACCATTTACATTTTCTATAAACGCTTCTCCAACCAACCTATGTATAGACTTTGTAACACGACTTCCTTTATATTTCAAGTTAACACTCAAATAACCACATCTATTTAACTTTGGTTTTAAAATTTTATTATTTCTAATGCTGTAAACTCTTCCTAAATTACTTACTTGATATAAACCTTCATAATTTTTTATATCTTTAAAAATTTCTTTCATAAAGTCATTAAGTAAATTTTTGTTTTTACTAAACAACTTTATGAAAGTTTATCTTTTATTAAAGTGAACATACAACCATTTCATCTGGGAATGCAACCTGAACACCATAAGAGAACTCAATTGCAAGGCGGAATACACGATCGTCCTTTGAATACCAGAAATCAAATGTTTCCTTGTCATTAGACATATCAACACCAATATAAACATTAGACTTGCGACCAGCAACAATCTTGTTTGCGCCGCTAAGGCCATTAACCTTAATTACATCAACTGAAGTACCTGGAAGTTTAACTGAATTTGCTGCATCATTTGGGAAAATATGGAACATGTTCTTCTCTATCATTTCCTGAACCCATGCCTCGTAGAATTCTGGTGAAACGAAGATAGCAGTATCTTCTTTCTTTGCTTCCTGTGGAATTGCAAAATAAACATTCTGAAGTGTCTTCCAATAAGAAGTTGCGTCTTTAGTTGCTGTCTGTGCAGAACCTGCAAGAACTGCAAGAATACCGTCGAATTCACCAGCATTTGCTTTCTGGCCTTGCCATACAGTCTTTTCAACTGCGTCATTTACATGTGCAATTACATCACCAATAAACTGTTCTTCAAAAGGAAGAACTTCTTTACCTGCTGCAATTTTAACTTGATATTGTGCCCATGTACCAAGCAAGTTCTTGTCACAATATTCCATGTTCAACTTAACAAGTTTTGGCTCAATATAACGCTGTGAAAGTGTCTGAGAACCAACTGGATCAAAACCACAACCTTCTGCGTCCTGAAGTGTAATATCTGTAGTCAAAAGGTTAATTGCAGTCTTACCAAGAACATCAGTCTAAAGGTTAAACATATCTACTGAATTGCCACCAAGAACTGCCTTTGCAATAAGACCAATCTTGTTTTCCTCAACATAATCTGGAAGAGAAGTAACAACTGGGTTACCTGTTTTATCAATATTTGCCATAATTTATATAAAATTTAATTATTTTTAGTGTTTGTTTAAATAAGCTAAATAATCAGCTGCTTTTGCTGTTTGTTTGTTTAAATTTGCAGTTGTATTCGAGAATTGTTCCTGAATTGGTGCAACTGCTGGTTTACAAATAATGTCTTGTAAAGAATCATTAATTGTTTTAACTGTTTCTTCTAATATTGCAAGTTTTCCTTCAATCAAACCGATAGAATTTTTAAGTTCATCAATTGCTGGTTCATAAAAACTTGCTGGTTTTTCTGCTTGTGACTCTGGTGCTGCAGACTCTTCAACTTCTGGTTCTTTTGTTTCCTCAGTAGTTTCTGTAGTCTCTTCTTCTGTGCTTGTTTCTTGCTCAGTTTCTTGCTCCGTGTCGTCTTCTTTTTCTTCTGTAGTAGTTTCTTCTGTCTGCTCCGTTTCTTTCTCTTCTGGTGCAGTTTCTGGTTCTTCTGCTGGCTTTTCTTCTGTTGGTGCAGATATAGAAGAAATAACTCCGTCCTTAACTGTAATTACACGACCATCATCAAGTGTATAATCACCATCTGCAATAACTTCTCCGTTTTCATCTGCAACTGCAAGACCTTCTTTAAGATCTTCACCTTGCCAATAAATTGAACCTTTATCTGTAGAAACATTACTAAATTCAAGCAAAAATTCCTTAACTTTGTTCTTTATAACTTCAAGCATCGTATGTGTTTTCCTAAAATTTTCTTTTTTAATGTGTTCAATAGAAAAATATCCTGCTAAACTGAATCCGTGAAGTTTGCCATTTTTGCATTCTTGCCATAAACTGTCATCATGTACTTTATAAGTCGCCATTAAAGAATAATCTGGAACATCTATAAACTTTGGATCAATTCCTTTCTCTTTATCTACAACGTAAAGTTCTACAAGACTAACTTTACCTTTGTCCAAAATCTCACCATCATGCTAAATGTCAATATTATTATGTGACATATCAGACAACATTTTTTCAGCCATTACCTTAATTGTTTCTTTGGTATAAATAATATTAAATTCATAACCATCTGATGTTCTTCTATAAATCGGTGTCTGACATAACATGATCGGACCAGTTAATAAATGCTAATCTTCATCTTGTATAGAATATTTCTGTTCTTGAATCTTCTCAAAACAGACCCATTCTGTTTCAGTTGCGGGAAAATCTACTAAACTAACTGCGTAAATTCCGTCGTAATCTTCTGAAATATTTGCAGTATATAATGGAAGATCTCTCAACATAATTTTATATGCCATTTACTGTAATATAAAAATCAAAATCGTTGTATAATTTTTTTGCTAAAAAATGCAAATTTTTTAATCTTTTATGCTAAAAAGCTATATTATTTGAAACTGAATTTTATTTTATGACAGACGAAGAGAAAAAGGAATACCAAAAACAATATTATTTAAAAAATAAAGAAAGAATTAAAGAAAAATCAAAAACATATAATAATAAACATAAAGAAGAAATAAAAGCTCGTAAAAAAAAATCCTGAATATAGAGAACAATTAAACGAAAAACGTAAAGAATATTACAAGAAATACTATAAAGAACATTATTTCAGCAAATATTGTAAAGAATATTACAAAAAGAATAAAGATAAAACTTATAGAATATTCAACAAACTATAGAATTACAAGGAAACAACCTATTGTATATAAATATATCGATATTACTACAAACGAAATTGTTTATATTGGTTCCACAGAAAACTTGTTACATAGACTTGCGAACAGAAGAACTACAGAAAATTCAGCTTTTGCTATTGCATATAGAGAAGAACCTGAAAAATATAAATTTGAAATTGTTTGTGAAACTGAAACACGAGAACAAGCTTATGAAATCGAAAAAGATCTCATTAGAGAAATTCAACCAAAATATAATATCTTAAAATATAAAGGTTAAAGATCTAAAACGGATCTTTAACCTATTTTTATTTCTGAACGCTGTCACCTTCAAAAATTCACTAATATAGATAAAAAAATAAAGTTTAGATCTGTAAACCAAATCTAAACTTTAATTTATTTTCTTTCTTTTTTCTTCTTTTCAAATTAATCTTAAACTCAAAACCTACAAATTATATACTAAAATTTGAGAAAAAAGTCTGCTTATTTCCTAAAGAAATTTTTATTAAAACGTGATCTCGGCCTAGCGGATAGCCACTTGTTTACCACTCTCCACCAAGTCGGACTACAAAATGTACACTCTTTGATTCTGCTATTGTTGATCTGAATCTCCGCTTTCTGGTAAAGTTGTCATATTTGCAATATCACGATCCTAATCAAGAAGTGGGTTTACACTAACACTCTGGAAATCTACAGTAGAAACACTTGGTGCTGAACCTGCGCCACTAGAACTTGAAGAACCATATTCTTGCTGTTTAATTTGCTGAACCTAAGCATAACCTGCTGCTAATGCTGCTGCTGCAGTTACACCACCAAGAATTGCGCCATAAGGTGCTGGATAAGTTTTAATTGCCTGAAGTAAACCACCGGCTGCGCCCGCAATTGTGTTAATAATTGTTTCAGTTATTTGTACTTTCTTTGCTCTTTCAAACTCTTTCTTTGCTTCTTCTTCTGAAATTTTACCATTCTTTACTTTTTCATCAATATTATTCTTCATAATATCAGAAATTGCTCCAAATAAACTTGCAGTAGACTTTGCTAACTATGTATACGCTTTAATCTGTGTATTTACAGACTTTTTCTGGTTTTTGTCCATATCTCTATGAATATTTCCCATTGCTTCTGCATGTCTAAGTTCTTCATCTTCTTCAAGTTGGTTTAATTCCATTCTTGCATTCAGATATTCTTCAGAATCTTCACCAAACTGTTCTTTTAACTGTTCTGCTGCTTCTTGTTTAATCTCAAGTAATCTCAACTAATGCTCATGCTCTTGTTCTTCTGTCTGCATATCAAACTCTGAAGTTCCTTCTTTTATATCTTCATTAAGAATCGATAAACTTTCCAGAATTTGTGCTTTAGCTTCTTCATCTACTGATAAATCATCGACAAGTTTTTGCTGAACTTCTTCTTTAAGTCCTGCAAATGCTTCTGTATATTGCTGAACAACTGAATTATTTCTATAAAGTTCTGCTTGTTCTTGTAATGCAGTTTCAGTGTTTTTGTTAATTTCTTCTAATGTAATCTTATTGATATTTGCTTTATGTTCATTTTCTGCAATTATAATATCAAGTAATTTATTAGAATATTGTGTTTGAATCTGTAATCTCTGTTCTTCTGTTATCTGTTCTGCTTCTAATGCTGTCTGATATTCTGCTAAAATCTTCTCATTACTTGCTTTAATAACCTCATAACGTCTGTTTTCAAACTCTTTCTATTTTTCTGGACTTAAAACACCTAAACTTTTTGCAATATCTTCTTCTGACTTTAAAACTTTAACTTGCTATGAGCTCTCTGTTTGTAAATTCTTTATAGTTTCATTAAAGTTTTTAACATATTCATTTGCAATTCTTAACTTTTCTTTCTCTGCTGCCATTAAAGCTTTAACTTGTTTCTCTGCTTCTGCTTTTTCTGCTTTTGTTTTTGCTTCTGCAGACTTTTTCAAAGCTTCTTGAATTGCAGTTTCTTGTTTAGATATTTTTACAAGTGAATTAGTATAAGTTGCTTCTACACGTGCAACATTTGCTTTAAGTTGTGCTAATCTATTATTATCTGCTTTTGAATTTGGTGCCTGTTCTGCATACCAAGCTGCAAGTTCATACTGACGTTTTGCAATATCAACCTATTCTTTTCCATTCTTAACAATTTCTTCATCAATTTGTTTAAGAATTTCAAGTCTTTTCTTTGGATCTGCTTCTTCTGCTGCTTGCTTTCTTAATTCTGCAACTTTTAATGCTGATTCTGCATTTCTGACTTCTTGCTGACGTATATCATCTTCAAGTTTGTCCATTTCTTTTGCTTTCTTTATATGTGCATCAGTAGTTGCGGCCCATTTCTTTCCAAAATCATAAACTGCATTTCCTGCTTTATCAAACCAACTTTTGGTATTTTTTGCAAAACCTTCTAAAGCTCCACCAACATTTGCAGAAAAATTAGAAACTGTTTTTGTTACATTTCTAAGTGAATTTGCAAGTCCGTCAAGACCAACTGCATCTGCCATTTTTGCAAATGTTCCAGTAACAGATTCTACACCTTTTTTAACAAAATTTACTACTTTATCGAATACTTTTGCAACTACTGTTGGAAGAAATAAAAATGCTTCTACAAGTGTTCCAACACCTTTTACTAAAATGCTTATTGGTTTTGAAACGTATTTTATTGCGCTTGGAAGTTGTTCTCCAAGCCATTGTGCAACTTTTGCTAAACCTTCTGCTAACCAACCTAATGCTCTATTAAAAGCATCTACTATCGGCTGAAATGCTGCCATTGCAACTTTCCAAGCATCACTTGCTTCTTCATTCTTCTCAAAAGCGTCTTTAATCTTTAAAAGAAGTCCAAGTAATATAGTTATAACTGCAATTATAGGGTGTGCCTTTAATAAATCTAATGCTGCTTTAAAACCATTACTTGCAACAGTTGCAACATTAAACGCCTTTTCAAGTCCACCAAGACCAAGACCCATATCATTAAATGCAGAAGTCATTGACTTGCTTAAAGTTAGAACAGAACTTGCATTATCTCCCATCTAATCTTTTAAACCTGCAAGTCTTTCTTGTGCATTCTTTACCTTTTCTGCTAACTCATTAAATGCTTCTGAACCTATTTCTAAATTATCAAGTTCAGACTTCATATCAGCAATTTCTTTCTTTAAATTAGATAAAGTGTCTAATGTTGGTTCAGCTGCAGAATTAACATCATCTAAGCTATCGGAAAAGGCGTCTGCGGCGCTCTGTGCTGCATCAAAACCATTTCTACTTACATCTTCTAAGGAAGACTCTAAATCGTCAATTTCAGCATGTTCTGCATGTATTTCTATTTGCTTTTTCTAAATCTCATCAATATCATAAATAATATCAGACAATTCATCATCAAGTTCATTCAACTATTCAAGTTCTATATTAACATCACCTAAATTAGATAAATTATCAGATAAATTAGAAACATTATTGGAAACAGAACCTATCTGTTGTTCTGCTTCCGTTAATGTCTAAATTAAAGCATCTTGTAAATCTCTTGCTTCTGACAATATTTTAGAATAATCTGAACTTTCCTCATTAAGCTTTGATAACGCTTCTTTCAAACTGTCTATCTATTCTCTATACTCTTTCAAAGATAAAGATAAAATATTCTGTTGTTCCATTCTATCAGATATTTTCTTTTTAATTAAATATATTTCTTATTGTCTTTGTTTGCTTTACTAAACGTAGTTATTCTTATCTTGAATCTTTATAAACTGACAGTTAGTAAAATTATTAAAACCAGGTGTATAATTATCTATCTTATTAAGGATCCACGTTGCATTATCAAAGTAGTAAAACTTTCTCATTGCTGAGTTTGGATGTTCTCTTAATCGATATTTGATATTTAACACTTTATTGTTTTTGTTATACAAATCTTCAAACTGATATTTAAAACAAAGTTCAAATATATTATGACTTGCATAAATATTTGCTTTATCTTCTGTCATGTTTATATCTGCATTTGGTGTTTTATAAACTCCAAAATAATTCTCATTTTTATAGAAAAATTTATTAGAGAAAACTGGTAACGTTGCCATATTTACTGAAGTAACTCGTTCCTAAACAGAATTTAAACTTGCAAAAGAAGACCAACCATAATTATAATAATAACAATTCTAATCACATAATTCTTTACATATAGGTATATTATCAGATAACTAATATAAAGAATTTTCTTGTGAATATGTTCTATAATTATCAAAATAAACTATAGCGTTCTATAAATCTACTGAAGAATTTTCTTTATCAAAACAACATAATTTTGCAAAAACGTCTTGCTTATTTTGAGAAATCTTTTTTCTTCCTTCTGGAATTTTTGTTAAACCTATAAAACCAGTATATCTTGTTTCTTTTGAATCATCATCATCATTCCATAATGTTCCTATAAAAGTAGAACCAAGTGTTGCTTTTGGCCAACCATATTGTTCATTGTTAAAATAAACAGAAGTTAATTTCCAAGGTATAGCTGTCTTAAATTCAGAATCCTCATGCAGATTGTGGTGCTCTTTTGAAAAATCATAATTTGTTTTCAAATGGTGTAAACCATAATCTTCATTATATTTTAAATTCCAAAGATTCTTTGCATAAGTATCTGGAACTTCATGACCAAAATCATAACATTTATATTCTGCTGTTGTTGGAATAATATTATAAACACTTCTGTCAATATCTTCTTCTATAAGTCTTGTAACTCCAGTATAATAATTTTTAGAACTATAAATCATTATTTTGGAATTAAGTATATCTTGTTCAAACTTCCAGTTAAACATTTTTCCTAAACTTAACAGAAAATCATAAGGACTTGGTGAATCTGCAAAAATTGCTGCTTTATTAAGTACATGTCTGTCACCTTCATCTGAAAAATCACCATCATAAATTGCAGTTCTTGCATTAGTAGAATTACTAATATTTGCAACTGAGGTACATTGCCAATTCTAAGTAAATTTCTCATTATAAGCATAACAAACATGTCCTGTATATTGTTTTATAGAACTTAAATCTTTTAAATATCTATAATAATAACCATAAATAACACCAGTATGAATTCTCATTCTTGTAGAAGTCTTATCTAATGGAACCTAAATTGAAATTGTTTTTTTACCTAAATATTTTTTTTCAGTAGAAGTAGACTATGTTTCAAGATCATAACCAGCATTTTCATAAGTATAATTAAATTTTATGTTTGCGCCATCCATGCCTATAACATTATTTAATATCTAAACTTCTATATCTCGTTTAACATCATCATAAGCATACTAACATGGAAAATCTAACTGCATATCAGTTCCTGCTGAATTTCCGCTATAAATATAAACGTCTGAACAAGTTACCTTTTTTCCAGAAGAATCATACGTAAGTACAAAAAAATACTAATAATTTAAGTAAACATAAAGTTTTGAACTTGCATTTGCGAGCCATCCACTAGAAGATGCTTTTGACCACCAACCGTTTACCCAACACCTATTTAGAATAATATAATCAGGTATATCAGAACCTTCCACATAAAGTTCTGGAAGTATATTTACAACTGCATTTGGATTCAAATATTCTGAAACGTCAAACTTTTGTGAAGTTGCGTAATCATAACTCCATCTAGCTTTAGGTACACGATCTAATGTTAAATCTATTGTTGTATCTATATACGTAGAATTAATATCTTCATAATCAAATCTATTTAACATTAAATAACCATTTTCAATATACTATTTTTCTATTTCTTGAACTTTAGAATCATCTACAGTAAAACCACCATTATTTTCTGGTTTCTTAATTGCTTCATATATATTTTTTAATCTAACACCTAATCTCTAATAATGTGATCTTATATCTCCTATTTCCCATTCAGTTAAATCTCTTGGTGTTTGTATTTTTATCCAACGTTTCTTAGTAGTGTATGTTTTATCATCTTCTACAATGTTATCTTTCCATGCTTCATCGTTAAACCATTTTGTGTCATATAAAACAGTGTCTGACTTAAAATCATCATAATAACCACTATAAGTTGGAATTGGACAGAACATCTTTTTTGAATCAAAATCTTGCAATATATTAAATGCTGTTGTAGACATTCTATTATTCCACGCGTCATAAACAAAATCTTTATTGTATTCAAATAATGGTTTTGTATTTTCCTCATTTTCTGTTAAACCGTCAATTCCATAATATAAAGAACCAAGATTCAAATCAGAACCATCATCGTTATATAATAAAGAATAAAAGAAATTACCAATTCCACCATAAAGTGTTAAATCATAACTAACTTGACCATTTTTAACGTTAATTTTATCTAATTTAAAATATCCTCTGTCAAATAAAACACCATTATTCAATAACGTATACTCAACACGTTTATTTGGATCAAAAGTAACGCCAACAAGAGAATCACCTTCCAAAATTGACTTGTCAAATCGATAAATGGAACCAAGCAATTTGTTATTGCTTGGTGTTCCATAAATCGTAACTGTTTTTGAATAATTATTTAAGGTTGCTTCAGGTGCTCCTAAATCTATATTTTCATAAGTCATTGGAATTTCCAAATTTTCTGTTAAATCAACCTTCTAATTTTCAAAATATAACTGAATCATCTTAATTAAAGAATAATTTTTGTTTGTGAACCATTAACCTTTATAGTATGTGTGAACATCTTTCTACCTTGGTTTCTATAAGTCTTATAATCAAAACTCTTTGTATCTACAAGAACAGACATAACCTTATTTGCTTTTAAATCATGAAGATAAACCAAAGGTGAACTATATAAATGTTTAAGCAGTTCTGACTATTTATCTGTTAAATAATCTGAAGTTAATTGCCATGTTTCTGTAACATCATTCTGATAAACCTTTGTGTTAAATTCTGTTCCAATATTATTATCAAAGTCCATCTTATATGTACTTTGCTATGTTTTATCAGTTCTCAAGTTCTTTCCTTGGAATAACATCCATGACCAACCACCATAACGGTTAATGTAATAAACTGCATAATTTGTATTTGTGCATTTATCTTTAAATATTCTTTCTTCTGCGCTTGTCTTTATCTTTATAGAATAATTACTTGCTGCTCTTGAAACATAAGTTTTCTGTTCATTATAAGCAGAAATTGCTTGTGTCTAAGGTGTAGACGTTCCAAAAGTTTTTGTTATCTCTACATTTTCCTAAACATTATCATAAGACTGGAATGTAAATAACAAATACTATCTTGAATCAAAATAATCTATTGGTTGTGCTTCCAAATAAACCTTTCTATCTTCCTCATAACTGTAATTATAATAAAGTCTAAATGTATATGTACTTTGCCAATTTACACCATCTGAAGAAGTCTACATATCAACTAAAAGATATTGAGAACTTGTAAACGTATTTACAAAAGGATCTGAAACAGTTGTCATATAATCTCTAAGTACATCTGTAACACCTACTTGTGAAGTTATAAAACCATAAATCATTCCTTCATACATTATAAAACCGCTTGAAATATTCACAAGTCTAAAATAATTATGTTCATCTGGTAAATCTACATAAATATCTTTCCATATAGGATATTCATAAGTATGTGGACTTGCAAGCTGAGTAACACGGAAACTAAAATCTTGGTTATCTGCTTTTGCATTTACTGTCCATGTTTGTGGTGAAGAACTAATTCTTGGTTCCAAACCTGTAATATAAATATAATTTTCTGAAACTCTTATTGTAAATGGAAATGCTGATAAACTTGAAGTTATGCTTAAATTACTAACACCATCGCTCTTTTTAACAGTTATATAATTTATACCTTCATTTGCAACACCTCTATAATTGAATATTAATTCTGTTGGTTGTAATAAAATTCCAGCTGCTGAACCTAATGTAAATACCAAAGTTTTTGTAGACATAACAGTTCCCGTAATATTATTAACTAACTTAAAATCTACTGGAACTTCTATTTCTTTGGAAACAGAAGATATATTGTTAATTACTATTTCAAAAACTGGATAATTATTTTCTCCGCTAACTCTTGTTACCTAAACTGTATAATCACTTGTATTTTTTGGATCTGGCGCAATATTATAACCGCTTGGACGACCACCATAAGAATAAATTCCGCCATTTAATGTCTTTGTCTAACCGCTGAAAATAACATTATCACCATCTGCAGTTTCTATACTAAAACTCATACCTTTAGGGTTACCGCCTTGTGTTAAAATAACTGTCTAAACAAAAGCATCTCCTCCTTCTGAATCAGTAACATAAACCTCAATAACTTCTGTTCTTGCGCTAAGCATAGGATTAGAACCTATCTGAATAATAACAACTTGGCTATCAACACTATATGAAGTCATAATATTTTCACCACTTGAATGCCTAACCTTAATATCGCTTGGTGTTAAAGTTCCAGTTGTATATTTTATACCAAAACCATAACTCATGTACGGAAGTGAAAAACTTGTACTTTCTAAATCAAAATATTGATCAGACTTATTTTGGAAAACTCCCATAGAAACTGATCTATTTCCAATTGTTAAAGTAACATAACCTTGTGTTGTTTGACCTTTATTGTAATTCATATTTACAATAACTTCTTTCTAAGAATCATCTACAGAAACTGAACTTATTCCAGGTAAAAAACCGTCAGTATTTGTAAATTTAACACTTGGTATTCCTGATAAACTTGTATAATATTTCAAAATAACTTGTTTCTAATTTCCATCAACATAAACCGGGCTTGCATCTAAGAAATACAAATCATCTGAAATTGTTAACTAAGGCTAATCTAATGTTTGCATATTTACTGAATAATTATTTTGTGTTATTGGCGTGGAAACCATATTATTTAATCTTAAAATCGTTTGTTCTTCATTAACGCCATATAAAGAATCATCATCTATAACCGGATCAATAAAACCAAGTCCTTCCTAAATTACATCTATATATGTCAAAGGCCACATTTCTGAATCATTAATATATTGTGCTTGTCCATCATCATCTATATATTGCAAATAAATGCTAATTCTTGTTTGTCTTGGGTTAATATAATAATTTTCTTTAAGACTTAAAATTTTAAGTGTTCCTTCTGAATTATTTATCGAAAATTCTGCATTTTCAAAAATATTAGAATCAGATAAAATAACATAACCAGAACCATTTTCTGTATAACCATTATCAAAGATATTTCCATAACCATAAACAGTTTTCATTACATTTGTAAACGTATAAGAAGTTTCGCTTACATTTGCTGGAATTGTTAAATTACCTTTAGGTTCCCATAAAATTATAGGATCATTATGATAAATAACTGGAATTTCATGAACTCTTGTATATTCTTCACCATTTACTTTCCATGTAAATTTTATAGTTCCAGTAAATTCTTTATCAGTAAAATTATAGAAAACTCGTTTACTTCTATCATCTACATTATCTTTAAAAATCAAGTTAAATGCAGTTTCTTGTTTCTAAAAATCAAATTCTATTTTTCGTTTTGTAAATTCTGCTTCATCTTCGCTTTCAAATGTTATATCAAATTCAGCTTCATCTACAGAACTAAAACCATGTGTCTAAAAAGTCAATTTATCACATCTATTATTGTAGATATTTAGAACTGTATCTTCTGGAATTATCAATTCTGGTGCTGCATAAAAATTGACAAAACCTACTGGTATATGTTCATCAGATAAATTATATTGCCATCTCTAATTTAAAGAAACTTCTATTTGTGTAGAAGTAGAAAATTCGTTATTATTACAAGAAACAACAAGTTTTGCTGTTCCTAAATTACCATCATTATACTCTGAAATGTTAATATCTGTTAAACTTGTTGTAAACGAATTATTTTCATCATTTAACATTTTTACATTTAAATACTTTACTTCTAATGGTGACAATTCAATATCATTTAAAAGTTCTGCATCACTTGGAAGTAAAAAAGAAACATCATAAATTTTTGTATCTCCAGGACCAATTTTATCACCACGCCAACCTGTAATGTTTATATAATAATGTGGTTCATTTGGACATGTTGCATAAGCAAAAGATGTCTAAATTGAACGTCCACTTGTATATTCATAATATATATAAATACGATATTTCGTCGTGATATTTTGTTTCTGTAAACTAAAATAACCAAATCTTGGATAGTTACATTGTAATTGATCCCAAATATTAGTATATGTTGTAAACTGTATTTTCTTCCAAGTTGTATCTGAACCTTGTATAGTAGAAACGGTTTTTGTACAGTTTAAATTAGATTCAGAAACATTAATTAGTATATCAGAACTCCAATTCTAAACTACAAAATTACCTATATAAGGAACATTACTATTTTCTGTGTATCTATCTTCTTTTATATAATAAGTTAAACGTAAATAAGTATGTGCTGACGAATTATATTGCTATTGTTTATCATAATAATGCATAGTTCCATGATTATTATCTAAATACAAATACGCATTATGTCTTAATGGAATCCAACCTTTTGTTGGTTTATCTGCATCATATATTTGAAGATCTACTTTAAAAGAAGTTTCTGGTAACCACTCTTCAATTGCAAGTGTTCTCAAACCTTGAAGAATTAAGCCGAACATCTGCATATATTCATCTCTATTTATACCAACTAAAACTTCAGGTTTTATTGCATTTTTTATAAGTTGTAAACCATTATTTTGAAACTCATAAGTCTACCAATTTATATAATATGTTCCTTTTGCATCTAATCTATCACTTTGTGTCAAAGTTAACTAAGACAAATCAATATCACTACCAAATATATTAAGTATTTGATAATAACTTGAATCTAAATTTGTGAGATTAAATTCATAAGTTCTAGAATATCCGCCGCCCTATTGATAAATTATAAAATATATATAAGGAATATAAACCCACTTTGAAGAAGAATTTTCTACATAAATATCAAAACGAACGCGTACTTTATTGTAAAGATGACCACCAATATTCCAATAACCATCAATTTCAACAGTAGTCTATTCTGTATTTAATTTTGAACAAGCTAAACTATCGTCTCTACTGTCCCAAATGGTTAATGGAATTTCTTGAAATTCAAATCCATTCTTAATAATCATATAAGTAACATTTTGTTAATTTTTTCTAATATTTGTAAAGAATAATCATTGAAATCTTCTTGTAAAGCATCTTGAAATTTCTATTCATATTCTTTATTAAGTTCTGTCATTGTTTCTTCAAGCTATTTTCCTGGTTCTATACCTTCATCTGCAATTTTTCTTGATATTAAAAATGCAAGACTTTTTGTAGTTGGAAGTTTTCCATTCTCTGGCCTTGGAAGTATATTCTTTTGTTCTATCCATTCCTAAATTTTAACTATTGGTGGAAACTTGCCTGGCTTTCTTCCTTCTTCTACATATCTCCAGTAATCTTGAATATTAAGAACTACTTTCATTGTTAAACCATTAAACTGTATTTCTGCATTTAAGGTTTGTATAAGCTTGTCTGTCGCTTCTTTATCTGCATCATTAAGCTTTCTCTTATAGATATATTCTAAATCCTTTCTGTATTCATCTAAACACTATTTTACATGGTTTAATTGAAGTTCACTTAATTCTTTGCTTTCCATCTCTTTATTTGTTCCTTTTGTCTGTTAAACTTCTCCTTCGAGTAAGCCGCATAATTCAAAAATTCTATTATACCTAAATCCCAAATTTTATCCCATGAAATCTTGGTAGTATCTGAAACCATATCTATGAAACTTAACCAAACATGTGCCTCATTTTTCTAAGGTTCTTCTTCGCCTTCTTCCAAAGTGTCTCCGTCCCCTTCTCCTTCTTTGTCGTCATTGTCATCGCTTCCAAAAAGGTTGCTGTACGACTTGTTGAGTTCATTAATTTCTTTGTATAAAAAAAAACAAGGCTGATTGCCATCGTCGCTGGAAGATAATTGTTAATTTCATCCGCAATTGCATTTACATCATAATCATCTCCATAAGTATGTCCCTAAGGAATAATTATAGTCGCAAGAATATTTGCTGCATATTCATCACCTTTTTTAACAAGTGTCTGGAAATCAACATATTGTGCAACTGTATATTTAGAAATATCTGTTAATATATTATATTTCTTTCCGTTTATGACTATATGTTTAAGAGATAATTTCTTTGGTTGTGGAAGTTCTGATATAAAAGAACTTTCTCTAAGCATGTTTTGTATTTGAGAAACTTTTAACTTATAAATATCGTCTACTGGTGTTTCATAAAGAACTGCAAGAAGTTCTGCATTTTTGTCTATATCTTGCAAATCTGTATCTGTGACAATTTTCTTAATTTCATTATAAGTCTGCAAGTTAATCTGTTCCCAATTATTGTACTTTAATTTCATATTCTTTATCTTCTTATTTTATGTGTTGTTCTTGGGCCGAATGCAATTGTGTAATTTCCAAGAACATTATATTTTTTCATGCAAGCATGTGCTAAAGCTAAACTTAAGATCTTATCATCATGTGAAGAACCATAACCTTGAAGTTGTAACTTTCCTGTCTTTGAATAACTTGTTCCAAACAAACTAAACTGTGTGTAAAGTTTAGTATCTTCTTTGTCAAAAAGTAATTCTTTCTTTGCTATTGCAACGGCCAAATCAGATAATATTTCTATCTTTGAATTGTTTGTAGTAGTAAATTCTTCTATTAGTAAACTCTATTTACAAAGCTTCTTTATTTCATTTGCTATTGGTGAACCAATTCCGTTCGTTTCGATGTAAACGCCCTTTAAGTTATTTGTTCTATTTATTATGTCTGCACACTGAACATATTTCTAATCAAGAGAACCATTTATTTCTATTGACTTTGTTTGTCCTTTAGTATTTATTAACGTTAGAACCATATCATCTTGTCCGTTTCCAGCGGGGTCTATACCAATATACTGAGTAACTGTTTCATCATAAACAAACTTCTGAAATAACTATTCATAACCTTGGAAAAAAGATATACCAGAATCTGCAAATTCGCAAAGAAACTCAGTTCTAAATGCAAAATCTGACATTGAATCTTTTATTTCCTGGATCTCATCTTCAGATATAAGTTCATCATCATATATAGTTGCAGAAACGCATTTCCAGTTTTTTGTTCCGTTTAATGCTTTCATGTAACTTTCATAAAATAAACCTGAATTCTATCTTGGTGTGCTGATAAAAAGAACTTTATTCTTTTTTAAGTTTGCTTTTACTAAAGGAAAAACTATTTGCCAAGGACTTTGTCCATCTGGTAGAATCTCACTGTAGTATGCACATTCATCCAAAATCATTACACCTCTGTTTGTAAAACCTCGTATAGACTACGGGTTTGCCATTGAAAAGAATTTAAGTTTACTTCCAAAAATTGTTTCTATAAGCATTTTACTTGCATTTGCACTTTTTAACAAACCTGCTGGTTGTAATAACTGAACAATTTCATCATAAACTTTTTCACAAAGTTGGTATGTCGGACAAATATAAGAATTATATGTTTTTGGTTTGCATAAATATTCTATACATATTACTTCTGCGCAAACTGACTTTCCGGACTATCTTGAAAACTTTACTACACAATATCTGCAATCATCTGAATATAATGTTTCTCTAACATTTTTTTGGCCTTTTGTTAAATTAATATCAAACTTTATTTCCATTATTCTTCTGCATTATTATTGTCAAATCCAAAAGATATAGTAACTTTTGAATTTCCGTCAATCTGAACACTTGCAGTTTCATTAAGTATACCAGAAATCTTAACTTGACTATCCAAAATTTTTCCAGCTGCAGAAAATTGTCCATTCTTTACAAGCTATTCATATAGAAAATTATACTTCTCATGGAATTCTTCTGCAAAATGTTCTTTATCTTTCTCATAATATTCTTTAAGTTCTTTACGTGCTCTTGAAATATAATTTTCTGCAGTATGTTCTGCATAACCATAAGTAGTTGTAAGATAATTCTTTAAATCTATTGTAGACGTTCCTTTCTTTATCTTCTATCTTATTTCTTTAAGCATGTTCTGAACTTCTATACATGATAAAGTTTTATGTTCATTCTTTGCCATTTCTTTAATCGTTATTTTTATATTTCCAGATATAACCACCAGCAGATTCATAACCTTTTCTGTTTTTGCAACAATATAAAATCTGACTTCTGTTAATATTAGTTTGCATATAAGCTTCATGTGTAGAACAATATTCCTTTACAAACTTACCATCTTTTGTAAATTGTAAAACTTCTTTTGGTGCAGTTTTTTTATTTCTTAACTTTTTCGTAATTAACATTCTTTCTCTTGAAGTTCCATAATTGCTATTATATTTTGCTGTACACCATTCTAAATTATCAACACAATTATTTGTTTTATCTTCATCAATGTGATTCACTTGTGGAAAATTATACGGGTTTTCTATAAAAGTTTGGGCCACTAATCTGTGGATATAAAACATTTTTTATGTGAATATTTACTTAAACCTACATGCAAATAACCTCTAAAATCTCCTAATGTTAATAATCTCTCTTTATTTGTTTTGTTATAATGTAAACTCTTTACACGTCCTAAATTACTAACTTGATATTTACCTTCGTAACCGGCTATATCTTTCCATATTTCTTCTGTCATATAAATTAACTCTTTTTACGTTTATATGTACGTTTTGGTTTTACTTCTGTTTCTGTTGGAATTTCCTCTTCACTTTTTGCATTTTCTTGCGTTTTATAATATTCCAAAGAATCGTAATAAATTTTTCCCAATTGTTTAAAAAGGTTTAACTAACAATGCGCACATGAAAAATTTCTTGTTGCAACTTCTTTTGTTGTTTTCTCATAAATCTCTGCAAGTTTTAAACAATCTTTGCCTGGTGTGTTTCTTTTGTAATCAAAATTTATTGTTGTGTAAAATTCTCTTTCAAATTTTTTACAGAACTCTAAATCGTCAATCGTCAATAAATTCATAAATCTTATTAATTAATTTTGTAATCAAATCTTGGAATAACATAATCAAGTCTTTAATCTGTGGTGTAAATGTAGATAAAAGAATCGATATAGTTAAATACATAATTGTGAATTTACCGCATATTAGTAAATAAATCCACTATATATGAAAAGAAGTACATAAAGAACATGAAATCAAAGGTAAATTAATCTTTTGATAATCAGGTACTTTTAAATATTTTGCAATTCCTTTCTTTAAACTTGTAATAATTCCGCTAAGGTCTATAACACAAACACAGAATATTACTATTAGTATCTATTGTAATATCATAATTTAGATATATGTTTGTCAATTTTTTCTCTTATGTTCTTTATTACATAAGACAGTTTTGTAAAGCTGCAGTTCAGATATTTTGCTGTATCTCTCAAATTTCCTGTTTCTGTATAAAGTAATATTATTCTTCTGTCACTTTCTGACAATTTATTTAGAATCACAAACTTGTAGTTATCCAAATAATCTGTTTCTTGGTATTTGAAGTATTCATTAAACTATTCTTTGGTCATTCCTTCAAGCAAGTATTTGTTAATCAGTTTATCAAAATCCATAATTAAATATCTTATATTTAAACCATGTTTTCATTCAGTTCTTTGGTCTTTAATCTTGGTAGTCTATATGTACGGTGAAAATAACTTGTTTTTGATCTTATCTAATTATAAACGATATTTGCTAAAAAGAAATTAAGTTCTTTTCTTTGATAAAGTCCCTAAACAAGTTCTTCTGGTTTTTCAAGTAATTGCAAATAAACGTAAGAAATTAAATCTTTCAAATCTTCTTCTTTTTCATTTCTATTTATTTGAAAAACAATCTATTCAACTACACGTTTATTTGCAATTTCATCAACTATTTCATTCTTTGTCTTCATATTTCCAAATAAATCCACCAGCGGTTTTATTTCTGTTTTTTAGACACATACAAAGTGCAGCTGGAGTCACATTAACAGTAAATGCAGCTTTATTTATAGAGTCATGTTTTCTTATAAATGTTCCATCTTTTGTAAATTGCAAAACAATTTTCTTATTGCTTTTTCCGTAAATTCTCTGATTCCTTGTTCCATAATTACTATTATATTTTGCTGTACACCATTCAAGGTTTGACACTTTATTATTTGTTTTATCTTCGTCAATGTGATTCACTTGTGGTAAATCATTTACATTTTCAATAAATGCTTCTGCAACCAACCTATGAATTTTAGAACATTTACATCCTGTTTTTTTATATAATCTAACAAATAAATATCCAGAACTATCTTTTGCTGGCTTTAATATTTGTTTGCAATTTTTATGTCTATATTGTAAGCTTCTAACATTTCCTAAATTGCTTACTTGATATTTATTTTCACAATCTTGTATATCTTTCCAAATCTCTTTCATGCTAATATTTTACAATGTTCTTCTTGTTTTATATGTACACAATTGTCTTCGACTACTTTCTATAGATAAAGCATATCTATTTGCAAAGTTTTAATCTGTTCTTTTAGTAAAGAAACCATAATTTCTAAATCTTCTATTCTGCCTTTCATAATGTTAAATTATTTTCGTTTTCCAAAACTAAACAAATTATACTGAACACCAATTCCTATATACGGGCTGCCGCATTTATTCATGAAATCATAACCATAACCGGTCTGTATACCAACAGAAAATGGTCTGTTCTTATATTTTGTAATATAGTTTGTGTTATTTATCTCAATTGTTTTGGTCTTCTGATAAACTTCTATAGAATCTAAATTTAC
Source organism: Cylicocyclus nassatus (assembly GCA_958299035.1). Lineage (NCBI taxonomy): Eukaryota > Metazoa > Nematoda > Chromadorea > Rhabditida > Strongylidae > Cylicocyclus > Cylicocyclus nassatus. The sequence goes on from CATQJL010000352.1 coordinate 31,409, forward strand.
ATCTTGAAAACCAGAAACCCATGCCCTATATGTAGAATCTTGGTATTCCTTGCTTATATAAGGAAGTTCTACCTATACAGAATCTTGCTCATACGGGCTCCATACTTGAACTGTGTCGCTCTTTAAAACAGTTTGCTTAACATATACTGGTTTTTCATGAAATATTGTGTCTGTGTGATATTTCACTAAAGTGTCGTGAACTTCTACAATCTCTGTTTTTGTCTATTCAATTAACTTATGAATCTGTACAAACTAAACCGTCATACAAACAATCAATATGCAGAAACAAACTGCTACAAATCTTCTTAAATTATTCATCAAAATAATCTGTTAATTTTTTCTTCTTTTATGTAATCTTCTAATTTTGCATCAGAATTTTTCTTTGTAGTCATATATAAGGGTCTACAATGTTCTTTATTTTGTAAAAATACTGCATAACAGTCTTTTCTTGTTATACCTTCACAAAAACTACTATTGTTACGATCATCAAAACATTTATAAACCTCATAACACAGCATATGTTTTATCCCTTCACAAAAACTATTTTTGTTGTGTGGGTCAAACAGTTTAACTACTTCATAACACTTCTTATCTATCACATCACAAAAACCGTTTTTATGTCGTGTGTCAAATTTTTCATAATTAGCAAAAATAAACTCATTTCTATAGTCCATAACAGCAGAGAAACTAATATATATTGGTCCATTGTAATCACAAGGAAAATCTGTTATACGTTTTAATATTGGAATATCTTTATAGTAAACAATTTTGTCATTCTGTTTAAGATATTCCATCGTATTCTTCTCATCAATTTCTAATTTCTTTGAATACCTCTTAAAATTCTAAATATTGCTAATTATTATTGTTCTTCCAGCCTATTTTATAGAACCATCAGGTCTTTCAAAATAATTCAATTCTTTTGCATTCTAACAAATACATCTTAACTAATCTTTAATCACATATTCAGATAAAGACTTAAATTGAAATATAGTAAACGGTGCCCAAATAATAAATTCTTTATTCATCTCATACAGAAACAAAATCCATTTGCTTATTTTAGTAAAAGGTGGATTAGTAATCACTATATCAGCTTTTCTATATAAGTCATGGTGCTTATAATAATCATCAGACGTCCTTAATATTTCTTTAATCTGTAATTCTTCTTTATTGTTAATCAAATACTTATAAATATTACTATCTTCTGTGTCACATGGTAAATACAGAATTTTGTCTTTTACATATTCTTTAAGTCCTTCTACATTATTGAAAACATATTCTACAGAACTGTATAACGTATACCATTCATTGTCCTATCGGTCTTGTGCTCCCTATAAATTCTTTGATCTTGCCATAATCTTATATTATATTTATATTATTTATACAAAAGTAAAAAACGTTAGTCAGAAATCTGTTTCCAGATCTCCAACCAACGTTTCAAAACATACAATTTAATTTATCTTTGAGAAGAAGTTCTATTAACTACTTAATCTTCTTGTCCTTCTCGTGTTTCAAAAGTTCCTATATAAATTCCATTTTTTCCATATTTAGAATAATCCTTTTTGCTTTTTCTTAAGTTGCTTAATATCAACTACTTGTGGTTTTTGCTGACTTTTTATTAAACCGGTGCTTTCATCAGTATTTATTTGAAAATTATCTTGAATTTCATCAATTTTTTCAAGTAAATCATCAAAAATCTCATCATTTTTACTCAAAATTTTTACACCAGTTATGTATACCTTCTTCGTTTTCATTTTTTAACTGTTCAATATACATTTCCTTATATTTTTCAGGAATATCTTCACAGAAATAAAACATACTTCTGAATTTTACAGAATATCTGTTATACTGTAAACATTTTTGTATAGTATTCTGATCTGTCTTATTGTCAGTAATATCAGAAACCTTCTTGAAATATCTGATATGTTTTAATTCAGGATCAAACTCATCATCTTTAACTTGATAGTAACCATTCTTCTTTCTATAATTATAATTTTTGTTCTTAACTAAAATACAATTTTCTCTATGACTGAGCCATTCCAAATTTTCAAGTCTATTGTTTGTCTTACAATTATCGATATGATTAACATCAAGTTTACCTTTAATTGACATTTCAGCACATGGTTTGAAAACCATCATTACAAGACGTCCTCTCTGTATAGTCAATTCTTCCTTATTATCAGTCACAAGTCCGTTTATGATATAACCAAGTCTCAAGTGAGGGGTGTCTTTAAGGTATTTTCCAGTTATTCTGTTTCTAAGTCTTCCAAACGAACTTATTTCATACATGGAACAGTTAATAATGTTACATGGTTTCCAAATTTCTTCTTCTGGTTCTGTCTACTTCTTATTCTTCTTAAATAAAGCAATCATTCTCTGTATCTCATCATCTTCAGTGTTCATCAGTTTATTTATCTGAGATTCTCTAAGTTCTTTGTCAAAAAACTCTTCAAACAATTCAGTAAACTCATCTACTAATTCAATCTTCTTCTCAAGAAGTTTGTCTGCTTCTTCATCTGTCATTGTCATAATGTTATGCTATTTAATTTTGTTCATTATATTTATCTAACTAATTGTGAAAAACAACTAATATATTGGAATTATTTTCAAAAATTTTAACGTCCTTCTAAAAACAATTTTTCATCAATAAACTGTTTACCCTTCATATAGTATTCATCATTAAATTCCTTTGAATAAAAGAATGTGTATGACGCCCATTCTTGAATTTTAAAAACATGTTTACAACTTGCTTTTACACTTGTCTTCTTCATACCACATGAAATTGCTGCTTCATCTATTGTGTCAAAACCAACCCAACTTTCAATATGTTTGCTATCTGCATCAAAATTAACTCTTATTACATTATACTTCAAAATACTATCTACAAATACTGTATCTGAACAATAAGACTTATTTTCTAACATATTTAATCGTTCTTCTAAATTATTCAATCTCTTGATCAAATCTTCTATAATCATTTCCATTTACTATTAACCTTTCTGTTTTCTTTATTCTTAAACCCAATAATAAAGTTTTACTCAACATTTTGTCCAATTTTTATTTGTCTTTGTCTCTGTTTGTAGTAAGCTGTATACTTAACATCAGGAAATACCTAAATTATTTCATTATAATTATCTTTAGCTTTAACAGACAAATCTACCATCTAATGCCATTTAGATCTGTCAGACTTTTTTCTAACAAATCCATCACCTACAAAAACTTTGTATGCAGAATCTTTTTTCATTTCTTCTACATATTTAACTAATGTAGACTTGTGCATAGTTCCTAAACCATATTTCTTTGAATATGAACATTTACCACCAATAATCCATTTATATGTATGTAATATATTGTCTTCCGTTAATTCAATATTATTCTATCTGCAGTAAATAAAACTGTTCTTCAAATCTTCTTTTCTTTTATCATCCATATATTTTCCGTATGTTTCGTTTTTTGATTTTCCTTCTATTATATATATCTTCTTTTTTGCACCTTTTGAATTCGTGTATAATTTTGGAATACTCTTATTGCTTCTGTAAGCTTCAAGTAAACATATTCTGTAAATCTCTTTACATGATATTGCACCTTCTCGTATATCTGTATTCATTAACATAAATTCAAATACATGCCAAACATATAATTCCATTGTGAATACTTTGTTTCCAGTTAATATAAAGTAGAATAATTTTGCTGCCATTTTCGCAACATCTTTCATGAATATACCTGGTAAACTTTCTCCACGTTTCTTTACGGTTTGTCCTTTGTTTAATGCTATTGCTATTGCTTCTGTATATATACCAAAAGAACCATCTTTATTTCTTAATCTGTAATCATCTACAAATAATATCAAGTCTTTTCCTCTTTCTGCAAAACCGTATTCATTATACCGTATGTAATGGTCATAATATGTAAAATCAAACAATTCTATCATATCGTAATGCCATTTCCATAAAGCTTTGAATTGAAATTCTGTTCTCTTCTCATGTAATGGTTTCCATTTGTCGACTAATTTCCTATATAATGTATGATCATGGTCTTTACATAAATCATATAACCTTTGTCTAAACTCTTGGTTTTCAATAAATTTAAGTTCTTCTTCCTTTAGTGGTGCAGAACTATTTGTCTTATACATAAAGAATTCATACTGTTTATCTGAACATTTTCTTTTGTTTACCAACAATTTTGGGTTATATATTCCTGGAACAGGGGCCGCTATTTTACAATCTGATAAGTCCAGCTAACTTACCATAAAACTATTATGCTCTTCTGTCATATAAATAATAAGATTATTTTTGAGTAATATGTTTTTAGTTTAGTGAGTAGTTTGTAGTGATTACATGCTACTCATTTTATTTATCTATAGATTATACAACAATATAAAAATTTGTCTAAAAATATCAAATAAATCAGACAAATTCTTGAATAATGTTTTATTATTGGGATTATGATTATATGAATACTTCAGTGATCTTGATAATATAAAGAAAAAGGAATACTATTCATCACGAACCGTATTCCTTAAATGAAAATTAAAACTAAAATCTTAACTAATGGTCAGTTCAGATATTAAATACTGGAAATGTAAATCTGAACTGTATTCTATTTATTCATGTTTTGAAGTAAAGTCTTATTTGTTTGTATTTTTTAACATATATGCTAACAAACGTTAAAACATCAAACTATACGCGTACATTATAATATATATGAAATAAAACTTATTTAATTGATATGACAGAAGAAGAACGAATTTAGAGACGTAGAGAATCTGCAATAAAATGGTATAACAAACATAAAGATGATCCTTATTGGATATAGAAATGGAGAAACAGATGTTTGGACTAGAAAAAGAAACATGCAGAACCTTGTGTTTATATGTATAGAGAAATCGTAACAAACAAAATTGCTTACATTGGATCAACTAAAGATATTGGAAGACGTGTAGCAAACCGTAAACGCGGAACTAATGTTCCTTTTGATAAGAAATATCATGAAAATCCAGATAAATTTGAACTGTTTATTATTGGAAAATATGAATCTATTGAGCAAGCAAGAGAAGAAGAAGTAAAATACATAAATTTGCTAAAACCTCTATACAATATAAAGCATAATTGCTAACAAATGCTAAAAACGAGATAAAAATGAAAAATTTATCTCGTTTTGCTTTTTATTTAGAAAACATCGGTGTATATTTGCAGAGAAATTAACAAACAAACAATTAAAACAATAAAATTATGAATACAATATCACTTTTTGACGACGAAATTTTTGAGAACGACTTTTCTTACGAAGAACTTGAGATGGACAACAAAATTTCTAAGTTTATGAATCTTGGTTATATAGACGATATTATAGAATTTGTTGAATCTAAAAGTTCTGTTATACAACTTTGTATAGATAGTAAAGATAAAGAATATCGCAAAACTATATCAGAGTGTTCACATGTTGCACAGAATTGTTTTTGGTCAGAAGAATTTGACACAAAAGAAATTGGTGTTGGTGATTTGTATGTGAAATTTTTCCATGATAAGGGTATAAATCACGCAGAATTTGGAAAAGTGGTTAGAAAATATTGGGAAGAAATTGACAGTTATTGTCTTAGAAACTTTAAGTCAAAGTATAAGAAGATGAATCATTAATTTAAGTACATCTATACTTGTCAAAGAAAAAGCTATCAAAAAGCTATCAAAAACATCAAAAAACATAGTAAAAACAGTATAAATTATTAACAATTTTAAAATATTTTGAATTATGAAGACAATTAACAAAATCAACTTCGGTACCTCAGTAAACTTAAAGAACGTAAATTTAGTAGAAGACTTTACTTGTCTTGATGATGCACGTGATGAAATCACGATTATCACTCCTCATTCGGCTATACATTATACTAACAAATATCCAGATCGTGGACATACCATCAATATCATAGATATTGAATATGATATTGATAAGTTTTCAGTAGAACAGAAATATTATACGGACATACGTGTATGTGGAAAATTCACTTATAAGTTTGCCGCTTTAGACGCCGACTTAAGAGACATTCTTGACACTGAAACTATTCATACTGGCTATATCTATTACTTTGAAAGCCATTATGAAGATATTAAGGAATTAGAAGACTATTCATATCTGTATTTTAATGCAAAACTTGATATTGTCGAGAAGAACGACGCTTATACAAGAACAGTAAAAATTCATGCAGAAACTAAACTTGTAGATATTGACTTTGACTAAATAATAAAAGGTGATAAAGATCCAGAACTCTTTATCACCTTTACTTGTATTTGCTTAAACAATTACGGATATATCTTGTATAATATATATCTAACTACTTCAAAAAATGTCTTTTTTAATTGTCATAAATTAAATTAACAATTATGTTTTTAGTTCCAAAGAATTCCTCCACATAAGTTTGAATTCTTTGGAACTTCTTCTTTTATTAACGAGCAAAACGTTTCTTTTATATTTGGCCTGTGTGGGCTTATTTTTGTCTTTCCTTATAGTTTATACTATTTTGAAATTAAAACTCCACCACGAGCTTAAAACGAGCTTATTTTGAGAAATATTCTTTATACTCTTTACGGAAGTTTTCTATTTTGAAACAAGGACAATTTTTTGGCGCCTTTTCATAATGTCCATGAACATTTTCTAATGTTAAATTATATTTTGTTATAATATCATGAACTAATTTAAATAAAGCTTCCTTTTGTTCTATAGTTCTTGTATCTTTAGACTTTTTGTTTTTATCTAAACCACCTATATAACATATACCTATACTTTTTGAATTATAACCGGAAACATGTGCACCTATTTGACTTTCTTCTCTTCCTTTATGAATTGAACCGTCAAGATAAATTACATAGTGATAACCAATATCAGAAAAACCTCTATCTAAATGCCAACGTTTTATATCAGCAGTTGTATATTCTTTTCCTTCTATTGTTGCAGAACAATGTAAATAAACTTCTGTAATCTTCCTTTTTGTCTAAGTTGTTGGTTTTGAGCCAAGTAGAGAATTCCATGTTTTATCTCCAACTATACCGTCAGAAACAAGTTTGTTCTTCTTTTGGTAATCTTTTACGCATTCTTCTGTAATTTCTCCAAAAACACCGTCAATAATCAAATTATAACCAGCGTTTTTAAGGTATGTCTATAAAGTGGTTACAGACATACCTTTTGAACCTTTTTTCAATAATTCCATAATTTATTTAACTATTTATGATATTTTATAATTAAAATTAATTTCTTGAGGTGCAATAAATTTATCCTATTCAACGGCGGGTTTTAAATCTATTGTAATTATATAAGCAAGATTCTTGTTCAGCGGAATATTATAAATAAATCTTGAGCAATATTGAACATTGGCGCCAGGAATATACCTATAAACTATATTTGCTAAACCATCATTTACTTTGTTATTATTAACAAATATTCCATAACAATATAATGTGTTGTTATTTAATTTGTTATGAATCTATTGAATATCAAGGTGCAAATTACTTGCCCCATATATTGAAAATATTTTTATAGTTTCACTGTCATATAAAAGTTTTGAACTTGTTCTAATATCATTTGAGAAAAACCTATATATATTCTTATCTAAGTGTTTCAAATATGAAATATCTCTTCCTTTGTATTTATAAAAAGTTTTCATAATCATTGGTCATCTTTATTTTCAGTCTTCACTTTGAATATCTTATATTTATAAGTATAATCTATACCTATAAGTCCGCCTGCAAATGTCATAACTTCACCAAAAGCTACCAAAACACTATTATCTATAATTCCTAAAGGCGGAACTAAAAAACCAGAAGTAAGCATTGCCATACCAAAAACGCAAAGAACAAAACCGGCTATCAACTATAGTGTTAATTTCTATTCATGTGTAATCTATTTCATAATAAATTAATATTAATTTTACGGTTTTATTGATGCAATTCCAGTTATATATTTTGAAGACTCATCTATAAGTTCTGATAAATGGTTATTTAGTATTTCTAAATTTGCTTTGTCTTTTACTAATATATAATGTTCAATATCAAGATCATCTAGTCTCTGTCCTGAATTATAAAATTGCCATCTAAAATCGAAGTCTTCAGATAAATCAAAGTTTGTTAAATTAATATATTTCAAATATCTACAACCAGAAAAATCTGGAAGTTCATCAAGTGAACCTCTTAAATATCGTGTATCTGTTATAAAATCTCTTCCTGAAAAACAACCATTACCAAAGTTATAAATATTACCATAAGGCCAACATTGAGCAACAGAATTTTCAAAACTATCATCTATAAATGTAATGTTTCCAGAAACTCCTAAGCCTTCAAAATTTACAATATTTTGCGTTTTATCAAATATTAGTTCTATAACATCGCCTTCTCTGACCATTATTTTAGAACCTACATTAATTATTTGGTTACCTAAGAAAAATCTATACTGGTAGTAAATAAAACCTTCAATAACTCTAAATTTAACAATAAAACCATTATCTTCTGCAAACCATGATCCTTTCTGAAAAACTAGGCCTTCACTATAATTAAATAAATTTGGAAATAATTCAATTTCTGAAGAACCAGGTCCCCAGTCAATTTTATGTGTTCTTTCCCAAACGACAACGCCATTGAACTTTAGAACATCTACATCATCATTTATAAATCTTATATCTTCTACTGATTCATTTGTAATTATCATAATATTCTAATATCTAAAGTTTTAGTTGTGGAATCATATACAAAAGACGCTTTTTCTACATAATTATTTAAAGTTTCAGTTGTTACATAACTATTTAACATATCAGTAGTTACGTATCCTAATAACTTTGTTTCAAGATATTCATTTGTAATAAAATCATCTATATTAAAAGCATCTACTATACAGTAAATATTACCATTCATTTTTTCTGTATCTGATAAATTATCATAATCTGCTTGTGTAATATTTACATGTTTTTCAACACCACCGCCTCCAGAAATATCTTCTATAAGTTTATCTACTTCTGACTTTGTATATGTTTCTGGTTTTGTATAATAATTATTTAAAAATTCTGATATTTTCTAATCTGTTTCTGACTTTGTATAAACATCAGTTGGTGCTGGTGGAACTTCTCCTTTCTTTACATAATTAGATGATATAGAACTATCTAAATCTGCAAATAAACCGTCTACATCAGTTTTTGAATATACATCTGACAAACTATCAGATAATTCAGAAATTTCACGACTATGAGTTTCTATCGCATCGTTTTGAGATTCGTCTACTATAGACTAATCTTGAACAAACTTGTTATAATCTGCAATCTTTACATAATCAGTTGGCGCTGGTGGAACTTCTCCTTTCTTTACATAATTATCTTCAACATATTTTTCTGTTGCATAACCATCAAGACTTGGAATATCTAATGTAACTATACCAGTTTGTCCATTTACTGAAATAACACCAGTAGTATGTTCCTAAATTTTTTCATCAATTTCTGTTCTGTTATATGTTTCATCTTTTGTATAAACATTTGTTGGAACATCTCCTTTTTTTATGTAATTAGAATCTACATAATTTGTAGTCGCATATTTATTATTTATATTAACAGATAAATCTGAAACTTTTCTATCTACATAAGCTTTATTTACATCAGGTTCTTTGTAATCTTTCTTAAGCAAATAACTATTTAATTCTGTTTTCTTTGCATAATTTGCTGAAAGAGAAGAATTTAAAACATAGTCTTTTTTATCTGGAATATCTAAGACAACATCACCAGTTTTTCCATTAACAGAATAAACTATTGCGCCTTCATAACCTTTAATTATAACATCGCCAGTTTGTCCATTAACAGAAGTAACTAAGTCTATTTTGTTTTCACAACAATTGCATTCAAGAACTTGAACTTGAATATTAAGAGAAACATAAGCGCCTGCGCAAAGAGAATCAAATTTTTCTGTAAATGTTTGAACAGTATATTGTCCCTAAATAACACCTAAATTATGTTCTTCTATTCTTGCAATAATATTTTTAAGTCCTGTATCTGCCCAAGACTAAACATCAAGTTCATTAGACTTATCAGAAGTTAATCTGTCTACCAAGAAAAGTGTAAGTCCATAATTTTCTACACCATTTTCTGCTGAACCGAAATGTGTTCCTTGAGTAACAACAAAAGCTGGATAATCAATATCTTGCTAATGATTCAATTCATAAATATCACCTTGTGTAACAAAACTAACATTTGGTTCTGACTTTCCTAAATTCTTTATGTTTTCAATAAGTTCGTATAAAGTCATAATATTTGCAAATATTCTTTTTAATTAAATATAAAAATTGGTATTCCCGTTAATAATATAAACCGGGAATATCAATTATCAAAATACTAAAATATGTTAAACCACATCATTTCTATAATTTCCATCATCATCTACCCAATATAAGAACTGCCAGAAATATCTCCAGTATGTAGAAGTTTTCCAAGAGTTATATAGATTCTTTGGAACAAGTATTTTTAACTTACCAGTAAACGAACAAATATATGAATATGAACCATTTATTGTGGATGTAACAGATGTTCCAAATCTCATTATTTGTGTAGCACTTCGTAAATCTAATATCTCTATGTGCATACAATTTCCGAATGTACCATTTTGTATAAACATTTGTGGTGAGTTCCATATAACTTTAGTGATTCTATAACAATTATAAAATATAGAAGAACTCATTGATGTAATGTTTTGTGGTATAATTAGTGTTTTTGGTGAGTTATAAATGGCATAACAACCATATGTTCCAATTGCTGTAATGTTATCAAACTTTGGAAGACTTAAAGAAGAACACTAATGAAGACAATATTGTGGTATCTCTGTTTGTAACGGACTAAATTTTATATTAGTCAACATTATACAATTACTAAAAGCATACTGTCCAAAAGTACAATTATTAGCGGGTATAATTTCTCTGAGATAGTTTGCTATGTTATTCATACCACGATAATTTGTTGCAGTCAATGTTGTACCTGAACTTGTTCCTCTACCTTCTATGCTATATGAACTATCGCTATGAATCTTAATTTCTACTTGTGTATACATAACTGAACCAACACCATTATTTGATGCAGAAGCGCTAGTCAAACTATCATAAGTATGAGAAACAAATTGAATTCCAGTAGTAGTTAATGTATCTGGTGTAGTTCCATCACCCCAGTCTATTGTAGTTTCGCCTGT
>CATQJL010000353.1:0-42088 GCA_958299035.1 Cylicocyclus nassatus
CGTCCTTTTTTTGTTAATTCAAAACTTATACCAATTTCATTTAAACAATCAAGAATACAATTTAAACTAGACTTTTTATAAGTATTCCAATTCCTATAATCAACATTTAATCTTTTTCTTAATTCATCATTTAATGATATTGGCAAATCTAAATTATCTAAAATCCAAGTTTTGATTCCCTCTAATTCATCTCTATTTTTTAATGTTAGTAAATTTTGCAAATAAATTTGAAAATGATTATAATAATCAATTGACATTTGAACAGTTGATTTATCTACAAATAAATTAGTAGGTTCAATTAATAAATGAAATAAAAACGCTGTTTTAATTATTTTCCAAGTACTGCCCAATAAATCAACTTTTATTATTTCATCTTCTATTGATAAAAAATCACTATTGCAAAACTTTTCATCAATAACTTTATCAATATTAATAATATAATCTCTTATTAATTCATTGGCTTCTTGAGAAAAATTATATAAACTTTGTTCTTTTACACTATCATAAATTTTTTTTATTTCATTTGAAAAATATTGTTTACATTGTTTTTCTTTCATTATATCTTCTACTGATAAATGTTCTTGTCTTCTATATGATTTATTATCAAAACATATATAAATACGTCTTGCAAAACCATCTAATAAATATTGTTTAAAATTTTCCCTTAATTTATTATCTGATTTTAATTTTGAAAAATCACTAGCAAAACATACAGAACAACTTATATTTTTTAATTCATTTCTATCAGTTAGAACAGTATCAGTAAAATCTACTTCTCCGTCAAATAAATTGTATATAATATCTAAAGTTTTATCATAATTGTTTTTTCCACAACTTTCCTTATATTGTTTTAAAAATTCAGTATTGTAAAAAAATAAACTACCATAGCCACTAACTGCTATTTGTTCTGCAATATTATACATCTTTTGAGGCGTACAACCATTTATTGATGTTTTAATTTTAGTCAATAATTTAGCTTCATCTTCAATAGCTTTGATTATTTTTTTATTATTTATATCTTCTGGTGTAAATCTATTTTTCTCATTTTGAATATATTTTTCTCTAATTATTCTATTATATTTTTCATACTCATCTTCTAACCATTTGAATAAATCCTTTAAAGCCATAAAAGGTGTATTTTTACCATCACCAGAACTAGCAAAATTTAATCCATAATATGCTAATGGCATAGGTCTTATATGCTTCACACTATCTGTTAATATATTTTTAGTAGCTATTGCACTTGCAAATTTTGATAAAAACATATTATATACAGCTTCTCTTTTTATTTTGTTATCGCATAAGATACAAATATGATTACTTATATCTAGCAATAACGGTGGTACTATATTCCCCATTCTAACCTCTTACATATTTTTCAATAAAATCTATTAAAACTTTAGTCATATCGGTATCATCTTGTAAAGTTTTCATTTTAAATTCTTTTTTTAATTCTTTTGTTAAAAAAAATGTTATTGTGTCCATTTAACTCTCCTTTCTTTATAAATAAATTATATAATAAAATAATTAATTTGCAAACAATTATTTTTTGTAAATTTTTAAAAATATTGCTATTGTTTAATTTTAACCACTTTTTTATAACAAATTTGCATTTTTGCAAAATTTTCAACCAAATATATATATATAGGTTTTTTTATATAGATATAAAAATAGGCTATAATATAATAGAATCAATATATAGAGATATATAATATAATATTATTATAAAAAACAAATATATTATATAAAAATTGTAAATTTGTTAATTTGTCGCTAAAAACCTTATGACTATTGGGTTAGAAAATTTACATAAAAAATAAATTTGCAAACAAATTTACATCATTTTGCAAATTTATTTTAAATTTTTATATTAAAATGTAAATTTTATAAAAAAAACTCACAAATTTATATTTGTGAGTTAAACACGAATCAATATCACTATTATATTATACTATTTTTTCTTTCTTCACGCAACTTTTTTAATAGTTCCTTTACTGGTTTAATTTCCCAACTATATAATCTAAATGTTACTGGCTTTGCAACTTCACCAAATATAGCTTTTTTTCCTTTTGCATTATGATTAGCCATTGTGTTTGTTCTCCATTTCTTTTATTACAAAATATAATCTAGCTAAAGCATTAAAAGCTATATGACTTGAGTGCAACAGTTTGCTCTCATCATCATACCAATTATTATTTTCTGCAAATAAATGTCTAATAAGAGCATTGCTGTATCTATCAAATCCATTATCTAATTCTTTCCAATTACTTTTACCATATTTATTAGCTCCAAATTCCCATACTGTACATAATGCTTCTAATGGCTCTTTAAAATCTACTATCATTTCGGATAATCTTGGTTTGTTATTGTCATATTTTATACCTTCTGCCATTTAATCCTCACTTTCATTCCAAGATATCCTTACTTCACAATGATAATCATCTTTAAAAGCTTCTAAATCATATTCTAAACAGCTTCTGCGACTTGACAATTTATAACCATTTTCAATTAGTGTTTTAGCCATCGCATAAGTTATTCTAGGAGAATAATCAATATACCAACCACCTTGGTTACATCTTTTCTTTATATTTTTTTCTATTGTTGCCATTTTAGTTAATTCTGTATTGATACTAGAATTTAAATTATTTAAAGTGATTTTTTTTGCTTCATTTGCTTTAATCATTTAATCCTCCAATACCCATTCTAATAAACTTAATCTACTTCTATAAAATTCTAATTCATCTAAATCATTAGAACTTAATATTAATTCTCTTAATACTTCAATTCTTGCTCTTATTTGTTCTTCTGTTTTCATTCTGCTAACTCCAATCTTACATTTTCTAATGGAATACCCATTGGCTCATAATCAAAATAACTACCAAAATATACTAAACCATTTAAGTTTTCTTCATTACTATAAAATTCTAAACATTTATCTTCTTCATCATAACCATATAAATTCCAAGTACTACCAAAATGGTCTTTACTGTCTATTGATTTAAAAATTGGTCTGTTCCAACTGTCTATTCCTCTAAATTTTACTTTTATTACTTTTTTTGCCATATTAATATACCTCATAAATTCTATAACCATCATTTTCAACTTCTGTACAATAATAACCAGAACCTCGCCAGTCACATTTTGAATAATTGTAGTATTTTTTAGGTATTCTACCAATTTCAATTAATTTTCTAAATGCTTCTGATTCTGATCCACAAGTGCTTGTAGTATTATATCTAACAAATGCTATTCTATGTGGTCGTTCTGTTTTCTTTTTAATTTCATAAATATTGCATAAAATATCTTTAGAACCATAAGTTTTGCTTACCTTTCTTTTACTATTAATGTAGCTCTTCTATTGGTACTAATTCTTCAATACATATTTGTTGGTTAAATTTATCTTCTTTTACTTGTATTGTTTGTATTACGATATAACTTGTTATTATTAAATTCCATACAAATAAAATCATAATTAATAAAGCCATAAATCTTGTTACTGATACTAAATCTTTACATTGCATAATTAAACTCTCTTTCTTAACTCTTCTACTGACATTTTTAATAACTTTTCGTAACTATTATTTTGATAATCTTTAACCATTATTTTTGTTGCTAATTGTAATTTTAATTTTTCTAAATCTGTCATTTTTGCGTTCCTTTCTTTTTGTTCTCAACTTATTGTCTATACTTTTATTATGGCATAAAATAATCTAAATGTCAATACTTTTAAAACAATATCATACATATATATGATATTTTGTAACATATCTTTACATAAATTTACTTTTTTATATTTTATTTATATAATTTTAATATGGTTTTGCAACAATTAGATATTTTTGGAAGTGCTAAAGACATTTCAGCTAAAAAAACTGTAAAATCATCTAAAAATCGAGATGATATCTTATTGTCTCAAAAATTGCAGAAGTTACATAATATATACACACAAATTTATGATACACTCGATATTAGCATATTTGAACAATCAGAAATTATTTACTATAGCAAAACCATAATTGCGTATCCAACTGAGCGTCAAGCAGAAGTTAGTGGTACGCAATTTTTGGATTTGGACGAAAGGATAAAAATAAATGAGGAGTATTTGTATGACAAATGATTTGGCTGGTATGCATCTAATCATAGATGCTAATTTTGGGGAAAAAGTTGTTGTATGGCTACCATAGGAGTTGTTTATGGCTAAAACAAAAAAAGATACTGAAAAAAATCTAATTCCTTTTAATGAACGAACAGAGGAAGAACAAAGAGCAATTGCTACTAAAGGTGGAATAGCTAGTGGGGAAGCTAGACGAGAAAAAAAGAAAACACAAGAAATAGCAAAAGCTCTTGTTGAACAAGTAATAAAAAATAAAAATGGTGAAGAAAAAACTATCAAAGAGGTTATGTTCATTAAACAAATGGAAAAGGCTCTAAAAGGTGATAGAAGTGCTTATGAACTTGTTTTAGCATTAATAGGTGAAGACCCAGTTCATAAACAAGAAATTATAAGTGCAAATGTTCAATACCAAAAAGTTTTTGTTACTAAACAAGAGCAAGAAGATGTAAAAAATCATATAGAAAATTTTATTAATGGATAACGAAAATAAAGCTCAATATATAGGACAAGAACTCATTAGGTTAGGCTTTAAAACTTGGTTTTTATATGTATTCAAATTATGCGAAGGAAGACCATTTATTTTAGAGCCTATCCACGATGGGTTATTTCAATTATTTGAAGATATTTACAATGGTAAGGTTTTAAGGTGTAATGTTAATGTTCCACCTCGTTCTGCTAAAACTACTATTGGTAAGTATTTTCTTGTTTGGTGTATTATAAACAATCCAAAAAGCAATATTATTTATACATCTTATTCTGGTTTTTTATTATCAACTATTGCTAGAGAAATCAGAGAAATATTAGAAAATCCAGCTTTTAAAATGCTATATCCACAAAACTACTGGTACACAGAGGAAGAAAGTGATGCTATAGATGATTTTTGGTTTCAATATCATAAAAAAGAATGTGGTAAAAACAAATATTCTAGCGATAAAATTATTACTTACGCTGGTGGTACTTGCTTATTTGCTTCTATTGGTGCTCAAATAACTGGTATGGGTGCTGGGATTAGAACATCTAAAAAATTTAGTGGTTTTTTAGTATTAGATGATGCGAATAAACCGGGGGATATTCATTCTGAAACAATGAGAAATAAAGTTCTAAGATATTATGAAGAAACGCTATTATCTCGTTTAAACAATCCATACGTGCCTATTATCAATATTCAACAAAGATTACACGTTGACGATTTAAGTGGTTTATTAGAAGCAAAATATAATTTTGTTACTTTAAGAAAGCCATTATTAGATGAAAATGATGTGTGTCAAATACCTTCACAATACACGCAAGAACGTATTGAAGAATTAAAGAAAAATAACTATATGTTTTCTGCGCAATATCAACAAATACCAATGATTTTAGGTGGGCAAGTTATCAAGCGTGACTGGTTTAACTATTACCCTACAAACTTACAATATAGATATAAACGCATATTTATAACAGCCGATACAGCTATGAAAGTAAAAGAACACAATGATTATAGTTGTTTTATTGTCAATGGGATTACAGATGATAACCATTTACACATATTGGAAATTGTACACGGAAAGTGGGAAGCACCTGACCTTAAGCGTGTAGCAGTTGATTTATTTAATAAGTGGAAATTACAACCAGAAACAGGATTGGCTTGTAGTGGTTTATATGTTGAAGATAAAGCAAGTGGTATTGGGTTAATTCAAGAACTAAAAAGACACGGCATACCAGTTATTGGTTTGGTTGCTGATAAAGATAAATTAACTCGTGCAGAAAATGCACTACCTTATATTGAAAGTGGTATGGTTTTGTTACCTAATGCTGAAAATTATGGCAATAATAAAGTATTATTAGATGAATGTGAAGCATTTACTAGAGATGATACGCATATCCACGATGATATTGTTGATACTTTATGTTATGCAATTCAAGAAGGTTTGGCAAAAACAAAAGTATCTATTTTAGATTTTTTCATAAATGAGTAAGGTGTATAATAAGAATATGAGTAAAAATAAAACAAAAATAGCTAACAGACTAAAAGCACAAAACGCTTTAGACCAAGCGTTAAGATTAACTGATTATGATTGTTACGAACAAGCAAGCTTATCACCTATGAATGCTTTTAAAAACATTAAACTTGATTTGTTATCGTTGCAACAAATGGTAATAACTTCACTTTATAAAACTTATGGCACTTTGGCAAAAGTGGTAGATATACCAGTAGACGATGCTTATAAGCCTAATTGTTTTGCTATCAAAGCTGAAAGTATAAATGATATAGAGCTTGACACTTTAGAGCGTGAAATGCGTAAGAAACACGATATAGAACAATTAAAACAAGCTAGAAAATGGGCGAGATTGTTCGGTGGTGCAGCTTTGATTGTTTTAGATGGAAAAGAAATGTCATCACCTATTAGTTGGAATAGCTTAAAAGGTAATGAAAATATTGAGTTTATTGCAGTAGATAGATGGCAATTAGTTTATTCAAAGCCTAATATTGATATCACTGGTGGCTACTGGCAATTAGTTAATTATGGCAAATTAGATGATAGTTTAGCTTATAAAATACACCCTTCAAGAGTTCATATAATTAAGGGTAAACGTGCGCCTTATTTAGTTCAACAACAGACTCAAGGTTGGGGAATCTCTGTATATGAGCAAATATTTCAAGATATGTCGCAATTCTTCAAAGCAAGAAATGTTTTGTTTGAATTGATGGACGAAGCAAAGATTGATGTTTTGAAATTAGGTGCTTTGCAATCTGCTTTGATGTCTGGTACTGGTGAAAGAGCAGTACAAAGAATGGTTGATATGATTTCACGCAACAAAAACTATAAATCACAAATAACCATTTCTACTGATGATGAGTACGAACAAAAACAAATACATTTCGCTGGTATGTCTGAAATACTAAAAGAAATCAGAATTATGATGGCTGGCAGTGCAAATATACCAGTCAGCAAGCTTTGGGGTGAAGGCGTTACTGGTTTTGGCTCTGGTGAAGATACACTAGAACATTACAACTCATCTATTGAAAGTGAAGTAAGGGCAATTGATGAAGATACTATCTACTGGATTTTGAAAGTTAGATGTTATCAATTGTTCGGTAGAGAATTAGAAGATATATTTGTAGATTGGCAGCCTTTGCGTAATATGTCATCTTTAGACGAACAGAATCTACACAATCAAAAAATGGATAATTTGTTAAAATTATTTGACAGACAAATTATCACACCACAAGAACTAATGGAAATGCTTAAAAAAGAAAATATCGTTATACACGATACTAAAGCTATAAAAGGCGAAATGGACGATTTGGATTTAAGCGATAATGAAAATTAAAGATATAAAGTTTAGAGAAAAATATAAGGCTCTCATATATTCTAACATAATGTCGTTTTTTAACGACAATTTTTTTAAGCCTTTATACAAAACATTAAACTATAAGGCTAACAATGATAATTCAATCATTAAAGAGGCTTTACTTAATGGCGTGATAATTTACAAAGACGGAGTATTTAAACCTGTTAAAAAGCTTTCTAATGACCTCTCGTTGCATTTTGAAAAGCTAGGCGCAAAATGGGATAAAACATTAAAAGGCTATGTTTTTAAAATTATGCCTGATTGGTTGCTTGATGAGATTCAAGTTGCTCAAAAAATACACTTAGAACGTATGGTGGCAATAGATACTCTGTTACAAGATTTTCAAGTTAATATAGATAGTTATATTGATACTATTCTTTTTAATGAGGAAGTTTTCTATATTTGCAAAGACGGACAAGAGCAGGTTAGAAAAAATATTAAACATTTGAATATTATTGAGCCTGAACTATCAGAGCAACAAATACAAAATATCGCTGATGAGTACACTAATAACATAAAATTGTCTATTAAAAACTGGACTGGTGAAAGCATTTTAAAAATGCGACAACAAGTGCAACAATTAATCTTAGGTGGTTGGCGTGAAGCAGATGTTAAGAAAATCTTAACAACTCAATATTATAAAGAACTTACTAAAAGTATAAAATTGCCTAAAGACGTAAATAAAGCTGATTTAAAACTCATAATCAAAAAGCAACAAGTACAAGCTATGAATAAAGCTAAATTCTTAGCACAAAATGAAACATCATTATTGCTTGCGCAAATCAAAAAAGAAATGTATAGCGAAATGGGATTTACTCATTTTAAATGGGTAACTATTAAAGATGGACGTGAAAGATTATCACATTATAAACTTGATGGAAAAATTTTTAGATTTGATGAACCTCCTACTGTTGTTACAGAAGATGGACGTATAACAAAAGGCTTACCTGGTGCAATTGATTATAATTGCAGATGTTCTTTAATTCCTATAAGACTTGATAGTCCATTTGATAATTTGTAATTTTTGTAATATAATGTTTATGGGGATAACTCGACGGAGTGAAAAGGTAAAATTCCGATTACCCTTCCCCATTACAATTCGGATTGCTCAACGGAAGGAGTATTTTTTATGACAAATTATATTGATTTAACGGGTAAAAGATTTGGTAAATTAACTGTAATTAAATTAGACCATAAAGAACAAAGATATTATAAAAATAAAAAATCGGGCTTTTATTATTATTGGTTATGTAAATGTGATTGTGGAAATTATAAAGTAATTAATAGAGAAAAATTAAATAATGGTCATACCCAGTCTTGTGGTTGTTTACATAAAGAAATTATGACTATACACGGATTAAGCAATTCGAGGTTATATAGAATTTATGACAAAATGAAAAATCGTTGTTATAACACCAAAAATAATTATTATCATCGTTACGGTGCTAGAGGAATAACTATTTGTGATGAATGGTTAAATGATAGAAATAAATTTTTTGAATGGGCTTTAAATAACGGATATAAAGATGATTTAACTATTGATAGGATTAATAACGATAAAGGCTATAGTCCTGATAATTGTAGGTGGACAACAATTAAAGAACAATCAAGAAATACTTGTAGAGTTAAAAAAATTACATATAATGGAGAAACACATTGTATAAGTGAATGGACCGAAATTTTGGGATTTTCTAAAAATTTAATATCAAATCGATTAGATAGAGGTTGGAGTATAGAAAGAGCTTTATCTACCTATTAGAAGGGATAGTATGTTCGATAGTGTATAATTATACTAGAGGTTAAAATTATGGATAAACTTATAGTATTATTAATGGCTATTGAAGGAACATCTAAGAATGTTCATTATGATATTGCAGATTATTCTATTCACTTATTAGCTGATAGAATGCAAGAAGATTTAAACGGCTTTGTTGACGAGATTAAAGAAAATTGCGTTTTGGCTAAAGGTCAAAAGGTTAAAAATAGTTCTTATTATTTACAAGAATCTAGTAGATATGTAGTTGATGATATTTCACTATTGGCAATAAAAAACATAGTTATAGATACTTTAGTACATCTTGAAAGCCTTACTGGTGTGTCAGTAGGCGATAGTGATTTATTAGGTCGTATTGGTACAAAACTGCAAAACGATTTAGCGATATTAAATATCGTTTTAGGAGATAAAAAATAATGTTTGAGTGGAAAGAAAAAGCAAGCAACGCAATATTACTTGATGATAATGTAGGTGGCAAGGGTAAAACTTTTAGAACTAGATTTTTACAAGCTGGACTTGTAAAATATTCTTTTGGTGTGTGCCTATTGGAAAAAGAAACAATAGATAGATTTGTTTATCAATTTGAAGGTTGTCCAGTTATTATCAATCACAAAGATGTGACAAGTGAAAGCGCAAAAGATGATAGAG
Source organism: Cylicocyclus nassatus (assembly GCA_958299035.1). NCBI lineage: Eukaryota > Metazoa > Nematoda > Chromadorea > Rhabditida > Strongylidae > Cylicocyclus > Cylicocyclus nassatus. The sequence continues at coordinate 9,873 of CATQJL010000353.1, forward strand.
TAGGCGTTATCAGTAAGGTTGAATATAATCAATATGATGGTTGGTATTGGGCAGAAGGTGTAATTTTTGAACAAGAAGCATTAAATCTTATTGACAAAGGTTATAATGTATCTTGTCAATACGAAATTACTGAATATTCTGTCAACAAAGAAGGCAAATTGCATAATGGTAATGAATATGACAAAGTCATTTTAAATGGACGTCCTGAACATTTAGCTATTGTTGAGAATCCTAGATATGAGAATGCAATGATAGCTGTAAATGCTTTAGAGTTAGGAGAAGATATGCAAGCAGTAAACGACAAGAAAGAATTTGTAACTGTTGGCGAAGGTGAGTCAGCTCACGCCATACCTATGGATTATATCGAAGATGAAAATAATGATAAAAATGAATATAAAGAAACTAAAAAAATATTTTCAGAAATTAGAAAAGAAAATAAAATAGAATTAGATAAAAAAATAAAAGAAATTGAAACTAAAAGACAAGAAGAACTAAAAAAGGTTAATTTTTATAATCCAGAAAAAAATATTAATAAAAAATTTGACAAACAAATTAAAGAATTAAAAAAAGAATATAGAAAAGAAGATGAGAAATATAAAGAAATTTTAAAAGAATATAAACAAGAATATAATATTGAAACATTAACAGATTTAAAAAATAAAATAAAAGAAAATATGTTTAATGTAAAAAACACTACTATAACAACTAAAAGTAAACACGGATTTTCTACAAAAATTATTAATAACTCATTAGAACAACAAGTAAAAGATTGTTCTGGTGAGATAGACGAAATAATAAAAGATTTATCAAAAAAACCTATGATTTTAGAAGAAGAAGGTAAACTAGATGAAATTTATGATAAAAGCGAAAATATTATAAAAAAATATTTTGGTGAAGATAAAAATGCAATGAAAGAATTTTTAAAACCTATTGACGATAGTGTATATATGATTTTATCTTATATAGATAATAAAGCAAAAAATGATATAATACAAGCAATAAACGAAATAAAGGAAAACTCTATGTTCAAAAACTTATTCAAAAAGGAGGAAAAAATGGATAGAGAAGAAATGAAATCTATCTTTATGGAATGCTTAACTGAACTTACAGCATCTAATGAAGCTGAAAAAAAAGAAGAAGAAGTTAAGGAAGAAGTAAAAGAAGAAAAAGAAGAAGTTGCAGAAAACAAATGCAAAAACGAAGAACCTGACTACAAAAAATTGTATGAAGAATTAAAAGCTGAAAAAGAAGCTAAAAATGAAGCTGAAAAAGAAGAAAACGAAAAAGCGAAAAATGCTATCCTTGAAGGTGAAGTAAAAGTTAAATCAACTTACATCACTGAAAGAAGAGCAATTGAGCTAGGTAAAGAATTATTTTAGGAGGATAAAAAATGGCAATAGGATTAACTAACAGAACTATTGGCTTATATGCTGGACAAGCGGCATTATTGCCAAATCAACCAATTTTGCACAATTGCCACGTTGCAAATGAAAACACTTTGAAATGTGGTGACATTGTTGCTTTATCAGACCAAGCTGGTTCTGATACATTAGTAGTAGTTAAAAAAGCTGCTGCTACTGATTTACCTTTGGGTGTTGTAGTTTACAACCCAATCAAAACTGGTTTTGCTGCTGGAGAAATGGTATCTGTATTCCCAGATGACAGTTATGTTTACTTACCAGCTAATGCAGCTACAATCAAAAGAGGTAACAAATTACAATTTACTGCTGATGGCAAAGTTGCAGCTACAACTACAGCTTCTAATGGTTATATTGGTATCGCTATTACTCAACCATCTGCAGTTGATGATTTAATCGTAGTACAAATCAAGGCAAGCAAATAGGAGTTAAACAATGACAAAATTATTTAATATTGATGCTTATGCTAACGAATTGGCTCATAACCTTGAACCAGTTTTAAAAGCTAGCAATGATTTCGCTATTCCAAACGCTGGATTAGTTCAAACAATTGATACTATTACTGATATCGTTTCAGGCGTAGTTGAAGCAAAATACTATGAATTATCAGGACAAACACCTTCTGATTTCGTTACTGTTGACGTAGGTCGTGGTGCTTATATGGGTAACATCGTTCAATTTACATCTGCTTTCGTAGGTTCACCATTTGAACAATGTATCATTAACCCAGCTTCTACTGGTATTCATAACGATGCTACTGCTGATATCACTATTGGTGATATTACAATCAAAAACAACTTCTACAGACAAAAATATTCTATCTCTAATGAAGAAGTTAGAATGGCAGCTGTAAATAGAGTTGGTTTTGATATCATTCAAGAAAAAGAAAAATCTCGTAAGAAAAACTGGGATTTAGGTATTCAAAAAGTGTTATTTGAAGGTCTTGTAGGCACTCAAACTAAAGGTTTATTGAATCAAACTGGCGTAACTATTGATAATTCATTATTACCAGTAGGTATTGAAGCTATGTCTGAAACTCAATTAAAAACTTTAGCTGGAAACTTGTTATCTACATTCTTTGCTAACGCTAATGGTGCTGTAATGCCTAACAGATGGTTAATGCCAACTGCTACATTTATGGCTTTAGGTGTTCCTTATGGTTCTACATTCGGTATGCCAACTGTTAAAGATGTACTTGAAACAGCTCTTAAAGCTGCTGGTGCTCCAGCTGATTTCAAAATTGTTCACGCATTATACGCTAACAATGCAGCTGCTACTGGCGAAGGTCGTCACGCACTTTACAACACTGAAGATGTTGTTATGTACATTCCTAAAGCATACACTCCACACCCATTGTATGCTCAAGGTTCTTTGGATATGATTTCTGATGCAGAAGGTCAATTCACTGGCGTACAAGTTAAACGTCCTGGTGCATTCTTATACTTAGACGAACAAGCATAAGGTGGGTAATGATGAAGTTGAAAAATAATGGTTTAAACAACTTAATACACTTAGAAGGCAGAAAGACAATTTTATTAAAAGTTAATGAAATTAAAGAAATCGCTGAACACATAGCTAAAATATGGGCTAAATTGCCTTATATTGAAGTTATTGAAGAAAAAGTTACAGAAGTTGTTAAAACTAAAACAACGAAGAAAAAATAAGTAAAATAAGGGGAAATAAAACTATGGAACAATTTTTTAAAACGGTTACAGTTGAACAATTTAAGGATTATTTCAGAAGAGATTTCCCCTTTTTACCTATTTATGTATCATATAAACACTATTTTAAAAATGATGTAGTTTATAATGACGAGAATGAATTATTTTATGAGTCTTTGATTGATAATAATACTTCCGAACTAGATGATACTTTAGCGTGGAAAATCATCAAAGAAGATGTTTATAACTACATTACTGATGAAGATATACAAAAGGCTATGACACAAGCTATTTGTAACGCTAAATATTGGGGCGATGATTGTTGTACTGCTACTAATATTTATTTGCACCTCGTAGCTTTTTATTTGTGTTTTGATATTGCTAATTCTTCTGCTGGTATAAATTCAAAATTTGCTGGTCTAGTTGCTAGTAAATCGGTAGGAAATGTATCAGAAAGTTACGCAATACCTACTTGGTTAACAAATTCACCAATGTATTCTTTATACGGTCAAAATGGCTACGGCTTAAAATATTTGAGTTTAATTGCGCCATATTTGGCTTGTACTGTATTGTTCAGCAGAGGTGGCTCAACTTGTGGCTAAAGATACAAATATAAAATATGATACAGAACATCTTGACAATTTGATAAGGTCATTAAAACAAGAATACTTTTTAAGAGTAGGTGTTCTAGGCAGTAAAGCAAAAGGTTCACACGACAAAGAAAGTGGAAAAACAAACGCTGAAATAGGTACATTCCACGAGTTTGGGACTAAGAAAATGCCTAGACGTTCTTTTTTAGAAGATAGTTTAAAATTTAAACTAAAATTCAATGAAGAACAAATGAAGAAAATTAAAAAATCTTTGTTTAAAAATATGTTTCAAAAAACTAAGCCTAATATACAAATATTCTTACAAGACTTAGGCGCAAAATGTTTAGAAATAATAGAAGAAGGCTTTGCAACTAATGGATTTGGGAAGTGGAAACCTTTAATGTTTAATACTTTTAAAGAGCGTTCTGAAAAAGCTTATAAGAATTATAATCGCATAGAAAAAGCAATGTTAAGTGGTAAAACACAATATGATAAAAATACTTTAGATAATTACATACAACAAATACACAATCCTAATATATTAACTGATACTGGTAAACTAAGACATTCAATAAGTTTTAAAGTACAAAAAAGGTCTAAATAATGATACAAAACGCAAGCAATTTTAAACTAAATAATACAAATAGCAACTTACCTAATATGTCTAATACTATTACAAGTTGGTTTTTGAACATCACTTTAGAAAAAGCTGAAAGACAATTAGTAGGTGCTGACTGGCAACTTGTAACAGTAGGCAGAGTAAATACTAAAGGTGTAGTTCAACCACCTAGTGACATTGATTTAAAAATATTGCCAGAAGGCACTTGGAATTGGGAATGGTTAATGTTGCATTGTTTACCTAATGCAGATTTGCAAGTAAACAATTTTATAAAATATGACGATAAGCATTATAAGATTATGTCTAAAAAAGATTATTCAAAATATGGTTATATTCAATATATTATTTTAGAAGCGTATAGGGCAGAACAACTATGACAAGCACATTAGATTATATAAAAGAGATTTTAGATAAAGAAATGAATCTACCTACTGGTAGATGTTTCGCATATGATAATTCAGAGGATTTGCCTAAAGACGGCAATCTGTTTATTGTTTTATATTTTGGCAATCGTTCACCATTTGCTAACAATATACGCTTAAAAGATGAAACAGATAGATATAATGTTATACAAAATTATAACGTGGTTGAAGACATTGAAATTGCTCTTATTTCTCGTACTACAGAATCAAGGGATAGAGTACACGAAGTTTATATGGCTCTCAATTCGGTATTTTCTCACGAAATACAAGAAAAATACAAATTCCATATTTCTACTACTGGTGACGTATTAGATAATTCTTTCTTAGAAGCAACATCAAGAATGAATAGATTTGATGTAACTTGTAGAGTAATTAGAGCATATGAAAAACAAAGCAATATAGATTACTATGACAAGTTTAAATTTGAATTATGGGAAAATGGAAACTCTAATGTTGTTACAAAAACAGAAATTAATATGTAAATCTCTTTCTTATTTTATTGGGTCTTTTTTCTTTCAAAGGTAATGAAAATTTACCTTTTTCTTTGTATAGTATAATTAAATAAAAAGGAGAATAAAAATTATGGCAAATTATCAAATACCTTTAAGCTATGTTGTAAATGCCTCTGTAGTTGCTGGCTCTGTAGGGATAGGACAAAAACAACTAAGCACAATTTTAATATTGACAGATGATGAAGTGGCAAACGCTTACGAAGGCGATTATATGATTGCTAGAAATAGTAAGTCTGTTATTAATGCTTTTGGAACTGAAAGCAAAATAGCAGATATGGTTAATGCTATTTTTGGGCAAAATCCTAATATTTTAAATAATAATGGTTATGTAATCTGTGCGAAATTGCAAGATGAAGAAACAATATCACAAGCTATTGTTAGATTATCTTCTCAAATTTATTTTGAAGGTATTTTGATTGCAAAAGATGTTCAAGATAATGAAATAGCAGAAGCATCTACTACAGTACAAGGATTAGAAGATAAGGTTTTGTTTATTACATCTATTGATTCTAATTCTTTAGAGCAAGGTGGATTATTCTATCAATTGAAAAATAATTTTAAAACAAGAAAATTGCTTTATCTTACTGGTACAAATGCTGATGAAAAGAGAAAAAATGCAAGATTATTTGTTTCTGCTTTTGCTTCAAGAGGATTATCAGTAAATTATTCTGGTGCTAATTCAACTATCACAATGACATATAAAGACTTAGCTGGTGTGCCAGTAGATAATAATATATCTGAAACAATATTGGCAAAATGTGAAAACATAGGAGCTGATGTTTATTGTTCTATTGAAGGTATCGCTAAGGTAATTTCATTCCCTCAAGGTGGATATTATTTTGATGAATTAGTTGACGATATTTGGTTAAGAGTTGCGATTCAAATAGCAGTTGCGAATGTATTATTTACAACAAGAGGAAAAATACCTCAAACAACAGCTGGCGTTAATTCTTTGATTAGCGCAATAGTTAGAATCTTAAACCAAGGCGTTACAAATGGTATGATTGCAGCAGGTGAATGGAATAGCCCTGATACTTTTGGTATTTTAGCTGATTTCCATAGAGGTATTAGAACTAATGGATATTATTACTACTACACACCGATATACGAACAACCACAAGATGAACGAGTTGCTCGTAAGTGTCCTGTAATAAGTATTGCTGCTAAGAGAGCAGGTGCTATTGAACACGCTAATATTATGATATATATTGAAGCATAGGAGATATAAAAATGGCAGATAGTTATACAAGTATAGATTTGCTACAATTAACCGATTATCAAGGTGAATTTACTTTGAGTGATTTTGCTGACGGTACAGTAGCAGAATTAACTGCACCTAATGAACTTGCAACTGTTACTACTGGTTATAATGGAAACGGATTAGGCGCACACAATGAACCAGGCAGACAAAGAGTTTTGACTCTTAGATTAGTTAAGGCAAGTCAAGATGATAAACGATTAAATGAAACTGTAACTTTATGGAAAAACAGAGATATTAGATTTAAGCCTATTCAAGCTGTATTTACAAAGAACATCGGTCATTCTGACGGAACTATAACAAACGATACTACAACTTGTTATTTTGGGTTACCTACTGGCGTACCTGATGTTGTAAACGATACAACTGGCAATACAGACCAAGTTGTTTCAGTTTATACATTCACATTTGCAGATTATAAAAGGACAGTTTAATGACTTTAAAATTTCAATTAAAAAGTGGGAAGAAATTGGAGATAGATATTGCACCGATAGAGAGTGGACTCGCTCTCTATCGCTCAATATTAATTGAGTGTAAAGGTGCTGGGTTAGATTTAAATGTTACAGAGGTTGATACAATCCAATCTATGCTATTTAAAAACATAGATGCACTACTTAATGTGTTAAGTAGTGAACACGTCTTAGAGGCGATTAAGGACTGCTGTGCTAAGGTTGTTTATGACAGACAAAGGTTTTCTATGGAAATATTTAATAAAGTTGAAAATAGAAAAGACTTTATGGGCGTTATGACAATTGTAGCAATTGAAAATCTTAGACCTTTTTTCGACGAACCCCATATCATATTAGATGCGATAGCCTCCCAATTTCTGATTCAATAAAATTACCAAAAGTAGAATTTGATATTGATGAATTTCAACTTTGGGCGATGAAACTATCTAAGGCTGGATATGGGGATATAGTAACAATAAAAAATCTCGATAGCGAAACATTCATAAACTTGATTCATTATGAAAACTATTTAGCAGAATACGAAAACAAAGTAAGGGCAATGAATAGAAATGGGAACGGCACAAAATAAACTAGGTGAATTATTTGTAGACATAGGCGTAGGTGGTTTAGGCAAAACTTTAAAAGGCTTAAACTCCGTTTCTGCTAGTTTTTTATTGACTAAAAATGCAGCTGCGCAAATGACTAAGCCTATTGTCGATATGACAAAACAGTTTGGTAATAATGCCATTGGTGCTAAAAAAATGCAATTAGCATTCAAAAATATGTCAATAGATATGTCCCAAAGATTACAAGCTTTTACTAAAATAAAACATCTTGAAAATACAATGAATGTATTAACTAAAATACAAGATGAATATAGCAAAATGGCTTCTAATTTGCCTTTAGACCAAAATTTTCAACGTGGTTTGCAATTATTAGGTCTAAGTATGAAAAATTATACTAATGATTTTGAGGGTTATTTAAGCTTATTGTCTGATTTACAAGAAAAAGCTTTAGAAATGGACGAAAGTCAAGCTAGAGGGTTTTTATCAAGATATTTAACAAACGTAGACTATAATGAATTAAAATGGGCAAGGAGTCAGAATATTGATTATAGAGATATTCCTACGTTGGCAAATGCTTTAACAGAAGAAGAAATACAAGAAGCTATAAAAGGACAAATGGCTCTTGAAGAATTGCAAACAAAAGTATTTACTGCAATGTCTAAAATATTTGTTAATAATGAACAACCAATAATAGAAATGATTAATAAATTAGGTAAGTTTGCAGATAAAGCACCAAAATGGGTAAAAGATAACTTAGTTGGAATAAAAACGGCATTAATTGCATTAGGACAATTAATTATATCTTATTTTTTAGGTGGGAAAGCTGGTCTATTGGGTGCTTTAGTAGGTACTGCAGGCGCAATATATAAAAATAAAGATTTAATATCGAATGACACAAAAATACAACCAAATACAACCAAACCTAGAGTATCAATAGCAAATGAACTGACACCAGAAGAAAAAGCTTTATGGGAAAGTATAAGCAATAACAAAAGTACAACAAATCAATTTGATTATGTACCAGAATTAGACATAAAAGGGAAAAGTAATATAAGTGACATTTCTAATAATATAAGTGCAATTAATTTTAATATATATTCAGATAATGCAGAAGAAATAAGCAATAAAGTAAATAACAATTTAAACGAAGTTTTGAACTCATCAAGGTATTATCAAACAATAGTATAATATATATATGACTGATTTTATTCAAAATGTAAATAATAAATTATATTCTACTGGTAAAAATGTATTAAATTTTTTAAAAGATAATTTAGACAGTGATAGTGCTATTGTAAGTATTTTTGCTAGTAATGGTATTTCTGGCTTTAAATTTCATATACCACAACAAGAAAGTGTTAGGTTTGAAAGTGATATAACAGATAATTATACGGCTTTGAATACAGCGTATCAAGACCATATCGCTTTAAGACCTATAACCATTACTCTTAGTGGTTTTCAAGGTGAATATTTTTATGATTTACACCCAGTAGAAAATGTTGTATCTACTGTTGTTCAGACAGTAGGATTAGTTGCCGAGTTTTTACCAGAGTTGGGAAAAGCTACAAAAGCAATCAAGAATAAGCAATTTTCTTTAAATGCTAACTCATCATCTACTGCAAAACTCAATGATACTGGTGAATTAGAAGTTGAGAATAACTATTCAGCTCAAGAATTATGGAATCTGTTTCAAAATTTATTGAAATTAAAATCAGCACAAACAAGAGCATTTTTATTTTTTGAACAACTTTGGCGTTCAAGATGTATGTTTTCGGTTGAAACAAGCTGGAAACGATACGAAAATATGGTTATACAATCATTAACGCCTACTAGAGATAATAACGCTGATATTACTGAATTTTCTATAACATTCAAACAATTGCAATTTGCTCAATCAAAAACTGTCAGCTTACAAGCTTTAGGGAATAGAGCATATCAAGGCAAGCCTATTGATACTAAAACAATTACAGTTGGTACAAAAAAAGATATAAGTGAAACTATGGCTATTGAGGGGGTTATGGCATAATGTATAATTTTCAATTAAGCAATAAACCTAGACAGCAAGTAACAATAGCTTTAGAAAACAATATGTACTTAGATTTGTATTTTGAATATAAACCTAATCAATTAGGTTGGTTTTTTAATTTCACTTATAATGATGTTACCTATTCTAATATAAGATTGACTACAAGTTATAATATTTTGAGAGCATATAGAAACTGGTTACCTTTTGGTTTAAGGTGTGATACTGCTGATGGGTTAGAACCTATGGACATTGATGACTTTGTTAATGGTTATGCTCAAATTTATATATTGACTAAAAACGAATTAGAGGCAATAGAAAGTTTATATTATGCTAAAGTTTAAAAGAAACTATCAAGCCGTTTTTTATATAAAAGATGATAGAACAGAAAAAGAGGAAGTGGTTATAATTGAACCACCTTTTACTGTTTCTTTTAAAACCACTTTGGGTTATTTGAACGATGATGGCGCTAGTTTTCAATTTATAAACTTAGATTATGATGTGCAAAAGAAATTATGGCGTGATTTTTTTGATGAAAGCCATAAAAGAATAAGATTACAATTTTTCGCTGGATATGGCAAAACAGAAGATTTACCTTTGTTGGTTGATTTTGATGTTTTTAGATGTACGTCTGAGCGTGCTAGTGGGAGCGTTGATGTTGTAACGACTATTCAATGTATGCCTTCTTTGGATAGTGCTAATAGATATGCTTATGCAAATGCAACTTTCGACCAAAAAAGCAAATATATAGATATTGTTTCGAGTTTAATAGATAAAATACCTAATTTGAAAGTTGGTTTTGTAGCAGACGATTTGGGAGAATTGCCTAATAGTAGAACTTTTATTGGTAATGCAATAGATTTGATTAAAAATGAGTTCAAAAACCATTATGTTTACATAAACAACAATGAATTAAATATTGTAAAACAAGATAATTATATATTTTCTGAAATACCACTAATAAGTGAAGAAAGTGGAATGTTGGGAACTCCACGCATTGAGGAAGCTTATATGTCTGTAGATATGATGTTTGAGCCTAATTTGAAACCTTTGCAATTAGTATATTTACAAAGCAGTTATAGATTATTACAAAGCCAATTATACAAGGTTTTCAATGTTTCTCATAGTGGTACAATAGGCGAAACATCTGCATCTAATTTGACTACTAGCTTAACATTAGAATTATTTAAAATAAGCGATAAGAAAGATGAAAATATCGCAAAAAAACCTTTGCAAATAAAAGAAGAACAAAGAGAAAAACAACAAGCTACAACTTCATATAATTGGATAAAACCAATAGAAGGCAGTATATCCAGCCAATATGGCAAAAGAACGGCTCCTACTGCTGGTGCTAGCACAGACCACAAAGGAATTGATATTAAGCCTTTAATTAAAGGTGCAAGTGTAAAAGCTACAGCTAACGGCACTATTGCTAGTGTTGGTTATGATAGATGGAATGGTAATCTAGTAAGAATCAATCACGGCGATGGTATTGTATCTATTTATGCACATTTGCAAAGATATAACGTTAGTGCAGGACAAAAAGTTAATCAAGGTGATATCATTGGCATAGTAGGCTCAACTGGAATCTCTACTGGTGAACATTTACATTTTGGAGTAAAAGTTGATGATGCATATGTTAATCCTACTAGATTTGTGAGGTATTAATGAAAATAGTTAAGGATAAAATTAATGATTTTAATTTAATGCAAGCTTTTTATGATAAAACGCTTAATAATATTAATTGCCATCAAATAGGAAAAATAGAAGCATTCAATCCATTAACACAAACAGCTACAATTCAAATACAACATATCAACGAATATAAAGGCGAATTATTTACACCAGTAATATTAAAAGATGTACCAGTATTTATTTATGGCACGCCTACTGCATATATAACAATGCCTAACTTAGTAGGTTCAACTTGTATTATTTTGGTTATGGATAGAAATATAGATGCTTTTTTAAAAACAGGTGAAATGTATAAGCCTAATACAACTAGAATGCACGATATAACTGATTGTATTGCTTTATGTACGTTCAAAACACAAGTAGACACTATTCAAGATTATGACAACAACGCTATAACTTTATTTAATCAAAATGCAATAGAACATAAAAATTATAATTCATACATTAAAAATTACGGCAATTCTATTATATTTAACAGAAGTGAAATAATAGAAGATGAGGTAAAAAATACAAATATTAATATAACTGATAAAATAAACTTATCTACTGAAAAATCACAAATAAATATTAGCGATAAAATTGAATTAAAAACAGAAAATACACAAATCAATGTTGACGATAAAATAAATATACAAAATCAAACTGCTAATTTGTCTTTATTAATGGATAGTTTTATAGATGCTTGTACTAATTTGATTACAGTAAGTGGTGGTGGTTTAAAAGATGAAAGTAAACAGTTATTTATTAATTTAAAAGCGCAATTTAAGGAGTTATTAAAATGACGTTTAGAAATTTAGATGGCAATCACGACTGGGTCTGGGGTACTGGAAAAAATAGTTATGTGTCTGAAACTCAAGAAATAGCATTGAATATAAAAACAAGAATATTATCTTTTTTGAATGATTGCTTTTTCGCAACAAATGAAGGCATAGATTATTGGAATTTATTAGATTATAACAAACAAGAACAATTAGAGAATCAAATACAATCTACAATAATTCAAACACCTGGTGTAACAAAAATTAATCAAGTTGAAGTGCTTATTGGTGCAAATAGACGTTTTAATGTGAATTACAGCATAGAAACAATTTACTCTACAACCATTGATAATACAGTATCATTGAATAATGTATAATATAGTTAAGGAGAAATAAAATGGCTATTCAAAACTATATCGGCATAAATGGACTTGTGACACAATCTTTAGAAGACATTATTGACGATTTAACTGCAAAATACAAGGCTATTTATGGAAATGATATCAATATAGAACAAAATAGTCCTGACGGGCAGTTTATAAATATAATTGCACAAGAAAAAAAAGATATATTAGATTTAATTACTCAAATTTATAACAATTTAGATGCTGATAGGGTTATAGGTATACCTCAACAAATTCTTTATAAATTAAATGGCTTAGTAATTAAGGCTTATACTTATTCTTACTGTTATGTGAATGTTACTTGTACGCAACCAGTAAATTTGAGTGGTTTAGATGATAATATTGAAAGTGAAGATGGCGTTGGCTATACTGTGACAGATACTAATGGTAATAGGTGGATATTAGCAGAGAGTCAATCATTACAAGCTGGAACTCATTTATTAAACTTTAGAGCAGCAGAATTAGGTGAGATTACATCTTTGCCTAACACAATTACTATTATGGAAACAATATTGGCTGGCGTTTCTGGTGTAAACAATCCAGCTAATAACTATATTACTGGACAAAAAGGCGAAAGCGATAGCGAATATAGAATTAGAAGAAATAAATCTTTATCTTTACCTAGTCAAGGATTCGAAGATAGCATTGAAGGACAACTATTAAATTTAACTAATGTAAAACAAGCTAAAGTTTACAGTAATAGAGAAAATACTACAGCACAAGGAATACCAGCACATACAGTATGGGTAATTGTTGAAGGCGGAGATAGTGAAGAAATAGGAAAAGTTATTTATAATAACTTACCGCCTGGAATACCAATGAAAGGTAATCAAAGTATAGCTGTTGTAAGACCTAATGGTAATTTAGAAACTGTAAAATATGATTTGCCTAGAGCAGAAAATTTATATATTAAAGGTAATATTAAAATTTTGATAAATAATGTTGATTTGAATTATATCAAAGAAGAATTAGCTAAATTAACCTTTGATATAGGACAAATGGCAGAAGGCGTAAATATTGCAACTACAATTAAAAATATTATTGGTGAAACTGGTTCACCTTATGATATACAATTATCAAAAAATGGAACAAGCTATGGTTCTACTGTAATACCTACTGCACTCGATAATTATTTCTCTATAAACACTACAAATATTAATTTAACGGTGGTTAACTAATGACTAAAGTTGAAGAAGTACAAGAATATTATGCTAATTTATTAATTTTGCAATATAGAAACAAACCTAAAGCAAGAGAAACAATAAAAACTATGGCTGAACTATACTTAGGTGACGGCTTAGTTTTTGATATTCAAGATGTACTTGATATTGATAAAGCAGTAGGCGCACAATTAGATATTATTGGTAAGATTTTGGGTTGTAATAGAAATATAAGTGGTTTTGATTTAGATAAAAAATATTTTAGTTTTGAAACAGCTCAAACTCCTTATGGTTTTTCTGACGATACTCAATTATCAGAAGGATATTGGAAAAGATACAATAACAGTATTGGCTCTGTTTATTCGTTGCCAGATGAAGATTATAGACGTTTACTTAAATTTAAAGCTATTTATAATTTAAGACGTGGTTCTTGGGCAGATTTAGATGAAGCTTATTATATATTTTTTGGTGATGACGTTGAAATAATAAATAATAAAAATTTATCTGTTACATTTAATATTAAATCTACAGCTAGTTTGGCTGCAAGAGTAGCTATAATGTTAGATTACATTAAACCACCATTAGGTATAAGCTATAATTATAATTACATATAAGGATTTAAAAAATGGCTAAAATAACAAGAAAAACACAAAAAATACTCGCAAGTAATGCTAATGCTAATGATATATCTGCTTTCGGTACAATGAAAACTGGGAATCCAGTACACTCTACCGATTTAGATGTATTGCAAAATGATAATTATTTATTGGGTTGGGATAGTGCAATAAAAGAAGATAAAGCACCATATTTGGAAGAAATGAACGCTGTGCAATATGGAATAACTAGGCAATTAGCTTATTTATATCAACAAGGCATAGCTGAATGGGATATAAATACTACTTATTATATTGGTTCATATGTTACTTATAATAATAAAATTTATGTTTCTAAAACAAATGATAATAAAGGACACGCTATTTCTGCAACTACCTACTGGCAAGAATATGGTACTGATTTTATGAAGAAAGATTTTAGTAATGCTACAAGTCAACCGTGGGTAACAATGCTAAATGTTTTATTCCCAGTAGGTGCAATATATATGGGTAATATGACAACTTGTCCTTTAGAATCTCTCATATCTGGTAGTGTGTGGCAAAAAGTAGCCTCTGATAGAGTTATACAAGGTTCAGGTACTCTCTGGGGTGCAGGTAATAATGTAACACAAGGGTTGCCAGACCATAGGCACGATTATTTGTCACCTGCTGCATATCAATCTGGCGGTGGTGCGATTGCAATGGGGTCGTCTAAAGACGCTAAAACTGGTTATGCGAGTGCTGATAATTCAACTTATTCACAACCACAAGGCAGAGTTCAGCCTTATGCGTATGTTGTTAATGTTTGGGAAAGGGTAGCTTAATAATGAAAAAATATTGTGAAATTTTAAACGAAGAAACTGGACTTGTAAGACTAGGTGCAGGTTGTACTGATGAATACTATGAAGAGATTGGAATGAAAAAACGTGAAGTAAGACAATCTGATATTAATTTTGAGTGGTATTTATATGATTTATGTCCTATGAAAACGGAAGAAGAAAAACGTAGGGAAAGAGAAGAAAAAGAAAAACAAAGACGTATGAGTGCTAATATGACAAAATACGATTTTTATAAGAAATTACTTTTGCCTAATAATATTGATTACGATAAATTGCAACAAATATTACATACATCAAGCGAAATGAACGCAGCTTGGCAATTGTGTGAGCGTGTTTATCGTGAAGATGAAATATTAATTGGTGCAGTTAAGAAGTTCATACCTACTGTAACAGATGAAGATTTAGACAAATTATTTGGCTTATAGACATAAAGTATAATAGTTATAAGGAGATTAAACTTATGACTATATATCAAGGTGACTCAACTACTGCTTTCGGTAACAATCTAATTACAATAAGAATAGTAAATCCTTATGAATTAGAAGTATCAAAAGCTGTTTTTCGTTGTGGACATATAATAAAAGAATTTGAAAACCCAGTATTCCCATTAATGGTTAATTTTGATAGCGATGAAACTAGAAAATTGTGTATGAATAATGAATGTTACTTAGCAGTATGGGATAGTATGGGAAGAAAGAAAACTTGTAAAGGAACTCTTACTATTAAGGCTAAAAACGAGGTGGTTAATGGCTGATTTTGAAGCAATATTTGAATTAGATGAGCGAGAAAAAATTGATTGTGTTTTTGAAATCAACGCAACTGTATATAACTATGAGGAATTAGACAAAAAACCTCAAATTAATGGAGAAACTCTTATTGGCGACAAATCAAGCTCAGATTTGCACTTGGCAAGTGAACAAGGCTTGTTAGATGAAATTGAAAATAGACAAAATGCCGATATTGAGTTTGCTAATAATTTGTCTGAGTTGGACTCTAAAGTTGATGGTATTAATGCTAATCTTACGCAACAAATTGAAGAAACACAACAAGATATAAGCACAAAATACAATGAATTAATTAATGATATTGATGCAGAAATACAAGCAAGAGAACAAGCTGATACAACAATAAACCAACGTATTACTGACGTTGCTGATGAGTTGCAACAATCTATTGAAGAAAATGTAATGGCACTTCAACAAGAAGATACTGCTTTACAAAACCAAATTAACGCACATTCTCAAACCCTTACTGCATATGACACAAGAATAACTAATAATGCCAATACTATTAGTCAAGAAATAGCAGATAGACAAACTGGCGATAATACATTACAAGAGCAAGTTAATGACAATGCAAATTTGATTGAAACAAAACAAGATATTATTAGCGATTTATCAACTATCAGAAGTAATGCACAAGCTGGTTATAATATTATTCCACAAGTTGAAAGCAATACGCAAAGGATTGAAGATTTAACTACTGCTAGATTTCCTAACGTGGTAATTGTAGGAACTCCACATATTGAAGGTGGGCAAGTGTCAAATTATTCTGATACAAATTATCTTCAATTCCCATTTATTGATATTTCAAGAGGTCAACCATTTGACATTTATTTTTCATTTACTACTGCTAGTGATGTAAATACACAGCAAAATATATTAGATTCTTATTTCGGTATTGCTTTAGCAATCCAAAATGGTAAAGGCATTATGGCTTTATCTTCTAATGGTACTGGTTGGGATATCGGCACAGCTACTGGAACAAATAATTTATTGCCTAATACTACTTATTTTGTAAAATATAGCTGGACTGGTACACAATATCAAGCTTCATTATCTACTGATGACCAAACTTATATACCAGATATGAATTTAACAAGTTCATTATCACCACATAAAACCACTATCTTTATTGGTGGCAGTCCTAATTTATTTGGTCCAGCTTCTGCTCACCCATTTAAAGGCACAATAAACTTTAATAAATCAAAAGTTGTAGTTAATGGAATTACAGTATGGGAAGGTATGGGAGACGTCGGCTTAGCTTCTCGTGCTAACGTATCTTTAACAAATCTTGATGAAGTCGGCGAAAACAGATTTAACGAAAAACAAAATGTAACTGATAACAATTTAGTTACTTTGGATAAAACAGTAGTAGGTGCTGTAAATGAATTAGATGCAAAAATTAAAGACATTCAATTATTCAAATTTCCAGATGCAACTATTATTGGCACTCCAATTATTAATAACGGTCAAGTTAGTGGGTTTTCTTCTAACAATTATTTGATTTTACCTTTTGCTTTTGATGCGAAAGATAGAGCATTTGAAATTAATATGGCTTTCACTACTGGCTCAAACATATCTGCTACCCAAAATTTATTAGGTGGCAATTATTGTGTTGCTTTATTGTTAGAGGGTGGTGTTTTAAAATTCAGGGCATCTAACAATGGTACAAGTTGGAATGTGGCAGATATAACAACATCTTTGACAGTTCAAGCGAATACAAATTATTTTGTGAGAATAGAATTTAATAAGCTTAATTACAAAGTCCTTTATTCTACTAATGGAGAAGACTATACTCAAATTGGTTATCAAGTATCAACATTGTTCCCTAGACACGGACAAGTATTTATCGGTGTAGGTAATAATCAATTTAATCCGTTCTTAGGCATAATTAACTTGAATAGATGTAATATTAAACTAAATACTTCAATCATTTGGCAAGGTATGGATGACGCTGGTTTGGCAACTCGTGCTGATATTAGTTTATCAAATTTAGATGAGTTGGGACAAGCAAAATTTGACGCTAAACAAGATAAGCTTACAGCTGGTAATGGTATTGATATTACTAATAACAAAATATCAACTAATACACAATTCAATATTATTGAGGATATGTTTGATATAGAATACGACGATACAAAAGGTGTTGCTCCATATTCGACTTCATATGGTTATACAAATGTAACAATCAAATCTGATTCAGGTGTTGAATGGGTTGATGGTGCTATATATACATTTGTATTAGATACAAAGGTCGCTACATCAACATATCGTAACGTTCGATTAAGAATAGGTGAGAGTGGAGACTGGAAACCTTTAATGGGGGTAAGTTCAACTATTGCAAGTGGTGCAGTATTTTTTATCAAAGTAAGAGCAATACCATTTCAATATAAATCAACTTACATTGAAGATGGTGCTTTACATACAATGTATTATGATACAGATACAACGTATACTCTAAACTATATGTATGACGCTGGAAAATATCCCGCTGGGGTTGGTAAATATGCTTTATCTCGTTATTCTTTAGTAATGCAAAAACCAGACGGCACTTGGGAAAAAATAACAGATACAAGTAAAACTTATTCTACTGCTACAACAAAACCAGTTAATACTAGAGGATTTTTACTCAATCAAATAAAATATTATCGTGATACTACAGTTTATGCAAATGGTGCTTTAATTGCTAGTAACGTATTGTGTTCACAATACAATTCATTTTCTGCTTCTTATTCATTCAATTGTGGTTCTGATCCAGGTTGGGCTGTTGGTGATTACATCTATTTAGTAGGTACAATAGGCTCTGATGGTTTATTCTACTTAGACACTACAAAATGGTGGGATAATGCATTGCCTACAACAAATGACGGCAAAATATACATACAGTTAGGTAGTGCATTGACAACTACCGATAGTACAATGACATTCTTAAACAATAGACCAATGTTTTATCACGATGGAACAAGTGTAAAACAATATATCGTACACGATGATACTAAGCAAAACATAATAACTGACTTAGATACAATAAGAATCGGTGCAAGCAAAGGTGCAACTGCATTACAAAATATAACATCATCTAATGTTACAAATGCGTTAGGCTATACTCCTTACAACGCTACCAATCCAAATGGTTATACTTCTGTAAATGAAAGCACTGTAAGTGGTTGGGGATTTACAAAGAATACTGGTACTTATTCAAAACCTTCTACTGGAATACCTAAAACAGACCTTGCAAGTGCAGTTCAAACATCTTTGGGTAAGGCTGATACAGCATTGCAAAGTGTACCTAGTAATTATGTTACTGACACGCAATTAGCTACTAAGCAAGATAAATTAACAGCAGGTAGTGCAATTGGTATAGACAACAATGAGGTTGCAGTTAAATTATTTGATAAATCTAAATTTACAGTAGTAGGTAATCCTACTATTACTGATGATGGTATTGCTAGTGGGTTTAGTGATGGTAATTATTTAAGCCTATCTAATTTTTTGAAACAAAAAAATAAGTATAAGATAAATCTGTCTTTTGTGTTTAATGGTTATAGGAATGCTAATAATTTATACGCTTATATATTTGCTGAAAATGATGGACTGACAGGTTTAAGCATTTATATTGATGGTGGTGCTTATACTTTAAATATTCGTGCTGGACAATCAAATGCTAATACTCCTATATTGAATTTATCAATTGGCGATATAGTTGATATGAAAATCAGTTATGATAATGGCATTGGAAATGTTGTTTATAGTATAAATAAAAATACAGAACAAACTAAAAGTTTAAATTTAACTAACTATGTCCCTTTTGCCAGCGATACTCTTACATTGGGTGGTCGTACATCAGATGCAAGTTCTTTTAATTTAAACGGCTCTATCGACCTAAAACAATTCTCAATAACAGTTGACGGAGTAGAGGTATTCAATGGCAACAAAACGATTTATCAAGCATTAAATGAAAAATCACCATTAATCTACAACGCTCAAGCGTTTGAATTTATCGGCGAACCCTTAATAACAGATGATGGTATTGCGAGTAGGTTTGACCAATATAATTATATAGAAGTACCTAATATAAACTTATCGCAAGCTAATTCTTGGGAAATAACATATAAAAACGTTACTAGATATACAGGTAATGGGTTTATATTAAGTAGTAATAAAACAAATGGACTTGCTATTAGAAGGGGTCTTGTTTGGCTTTCATCAAATGGAACAAGCTGGGATATAGCTGGTGGTGTTGGTACTGATATTGCTATTCCAGAAAATTCAATTTGTAAACTAAGCTTTAATGGTTCAAAATATGTTTTAGAATATAAAAATAATGATACTTGGGTACAATTAGCTAGTATTGATAGCAATTTAAAATTAACATCACAGCTTACTAAAATAATAATAGGAACTCTAGCTTCTAATCCTGTAACTTGTTCTATCGACCTCAAACAATTCTCAATAACAGTTGATGGTGTAGAAGTATTCAACGGTGGTGTGTTAAAAAGTACTGCAAATTTAAGCTTTATTCCTTCGGACAGATATCGTACTTTGACTTTGGGTGCTAGTGGTGCTACATATATAGCACCTGCTAATGGTTGGTTTTATCTTAATAAGCGTTCTGGTGGTTCTGGTAAATATATTTCTTTGCAAGGAAAGCTTACAAGCACTATTTATAGTGCTGCTGCTAGTGAAGATTTAGCTACATATGTACCTTGTAAAAAAAGAGAGCATATAACTGTTTCTTATACAGCTTCTAGTGATACAAACGCTTTTAGATTTATTTATACAGAAGGAGCAAACTAATGTTTATTGCAAAAAATGAAGATTTAATTATATTAGCTTGTGAAACACAAGAAGAATTAGAAGAACAATTACAGTTTATGATTTATGATTCTATTGAAGAAACTGATATTGAATACGAATTGTACAATGGAAAATACTTGACTAAAGAAGAAATTGAAGAAAAAGAAAAAGAGCATATAAAATCTTTAACTTGTACAAAAAGGGTATTTGCTTTGATGTTGCAAAAATTAGGTGTTGATTATGTGACACAATTAAAACCATTGATTGAAAGCAATCCACAAGCACAATTGGAATGGGATTTATGCATAGAGTTATTAAGAGAAAACCCTATGCTTGACTTAATGGCTCAACAATTAGACATAACATCACAACAATTAGATGCTTTATTCTTATATGCTAATGGTGAATTATCAGAAGACGACTTTTTATTATATAAAAATGAGGTAGAAAATGAAGATTCAAAGCTATAACATTACACACAGTTTGATGCGTGATGGATATGTGCTAAAGCAAGAGAAAATAAAGCTAAGTAATGGCAATCAGCTAAATATCAGTACAGAATATTTTAATGGGAAAAAGTCAACGAAACTACAATATGTGGTTAATAACCTGGGGGAATGGGTTAAATCAAAGTTAAGATATTATTCTGGAAACAAAGTATTTAGGACATTGTACAGTGAAAGAAACGATAATAGCAATAATACAATTCTTGCTTGAAGGACTGGTAAATGAACACTGGGAAGTTATGTTTAAGTGGTGGTTTTAGGAGGTAAAAATGGATTCATCTAATATAAAATGGTTTGAAGACGAAGATATAACAATATACTTTTCAACAATGCCTGCCGTTGCAGTACGTTATATAACCCCTTCAATGACGGATGAAGAAAAGAAATCAATTAAAAAATATCCGTTCATCAATAAGCGTGAATTGAAAGTCGCTATTTTCGACCACAAAAAAGGAATCACTCCGACAGTAGATAATGTCTATAAATTTACCATACCAAAGGGTTATTGTTACGACGGTGCAAGTATTCCTAAACTGTTTCATAGGGTTATAGGCTCAAACACTGATAACAGTTTCTTAATACCTGCCTTGATTCACGACGTACTTTGTGAAAACCATCAATATATAAACAATAACCGTTCATTATCTACCAATGTATTTAATGCGTTGCTTGAGGTTGCAGAGGTTAACCCAGTTAAAAGATGTTTGATGAAGAACTCTGTTGGATTATTCCAGACTCTGTTTTGTGGCTGGGGAAAATAGGTTATAATAAAATTATGGAAAAGTTCATTAATAAAGACACATTACCTACTATTGTTGCTACTGTCATTATTGTTATTGGCATTTTATTTCAGAGTCAATATTTTGCAACTAAGCTTGACCTATCGCAATTAAAAAACGAAGTTTTACAACAAAAAATAGAATTACAAAAATATTCTGATGATGGCGATAAAGAAATTTTAAAAGAATTAGACATTAAATATGACAAAATAATTACTAAATTAGATAGGATTAAGTAATGGTTAAATTAAATTTTACAATATCAGAATTATTACACTCTGATGAAGCCAATAGACACAAAATAAATAACTTTCCTACTGATAAAGTTATTTTAGATAATATGCTTAATCTAATCACTTATTGTTTACAACCAATAAGAGAATATATTAATAAACCTATGCTCGTTTCAAGTGGTTATAGATGTAAGCAATTAAATGATTTACCTACAATTAAAGGTGCTAAAAATTCTCAACACCTTACTGGGCAAGCCTGTGATTTTATAATTCAAGGTATGCCAGTAGAAGAAGTTATTAAGAAAATTAATCAAAGTGGTATAGAATACGACCAGTTAATCAATGAGCGTACTTGGGTACATATATCATTTAATAAAGGTCATAATCGTAAACAATGTTTTTCTATATAATAAAAAGTACTAAGCTTATACTTAGTACTCATACAAAAAAAACAATGGAGTTAGTTTTATTGTTATAATTTTATTTTATCATATTTTAATGTGCATTATTCTTCTTCGCTTTCAAACTCTTTCGCATCATACAAACCATTCTTTTTAAGCTTATTTACTGCTTTTTCGTAAAATTGTTCGGTATCTCTAAGGCAATATTCAAAGCTATCTGCGCTTTGTTTTGCTTTGTACAAAACGTCTTGATAGCGTTTTAATAGCTTATTGTATTGCTTTGATAGTATGTCGTATTTTTCTTGAAATTCTCGACAATTTCTGCAATATGTTTTATTTTCGCTCATTTCTACTCTCCTATAATTTCTAAAATTTCAACAGCATCATTACAAACCATGTGCTCACAATCTACCATTTCACGCCATTTAGCTATTTCTTTTATTCTATCTAATTTTGTATTAGCTTTTCTTAAATCCTTGTCATAAGCTAGTATGACTTGATTATCAACCTCATCTTTTATGTCAAGTTCTTTTTGAAGTTGTTTACATTTTTCTTTTAGACATCTAATCTCTGCTTCGTACACCTCTCTCTGCACCTCAAACTGTGCTTTGAGTTGTTGCTCAATATATTTTACGTCTGCTATTTCCATCTTTTTAATTCCTTATCGTTAAAACCTATCTCATACTAAACGCTGGCACTCCAAAACCATATAATCAGCGTGTACATTATAAATGCAAATATTCCTAATATTATCATTTACCCAATCCTCTCAAATTTTCCGTTCTTGTTTCTAGTCTTATTAACAATCTTTTGCCAAGTATCACCAAATAAAACAAACCTTTTTTCTATTGTGTTACCTTTGTATTTAAAGTTATCTATTACAATACTTGTATCTTTATGCTTGCCATACGTTGTAACTTTGTTAATCGTACGTCTGCAATTGTCAATAAAATAGCTCTCTATTCTGTTTATAAACATCTATTCCTCGCTTTCTATTAGTTCTAAATTTATATCACTTTTAACTTCGTTGCCGTAAACGTCCCAACCTTCCATTTTTTGCCTTGCAAATAATTCAATTCTTGGTAAATCTCCAACTGTTCTTACTATTAAATCTCTAACTATATCAGGTTTTTTTGAATGTTCTTTTCTTAAACTTTGAAGTACACATAGAACATCTCTATTTACAGGCTTTAATCTTTTACTTTTATCTTTAGGTACTCCAATAAGACAAACTTCATTATTTTGTCTGGTGTAATATCCCATTCCCCAACAAGGTTTCCCATTTTTAGATAGCTTAATCCAATCAAAGCCTAATCCATAATATTGAAATCCCCAAGCCTTTATTACTTCCAATCCTTGCTCTAGTCTGGGAAAGGTAACCCACAAAAATAAGATACATTTTTCGGCACATATATTTTTTACAGGAAGATTTTTTATTTCTTCTATATTCATAGTAGGATAAGGTAATCCAGCAGTTCCTCTGTGTCCACCACCACTTTCTTTGTACTCCCAAGGAGGGTCTGCGTATATAATATTATATTTCTTCATCTATTCCTCCACTTCCTGCTCTAGCCATTGTCTGATACCTACTTCACATTCACCTTCGCATAAACAATACATACCTTTATAGTTACAATATAGGCAATCGCTGGCAATTAACTTAGCCAACTCCTCGCTGTTCATTTGTCTGATTTTATCTATGTTTTTCATTGGTTTACCTCATAATTTTTTTTAAACTGTTTAAGTTTGTATGCAAATTCGCCCATTGAAAACATAAATAAATCTTTATTAATATTCATGTTCATATAATTATTAAAAATATTATCTAATTCACTTAATAATGCACCATCTACATAATATTTCATATCTTTATTAAAATATTTCATTTCGCACCTTCCTTTGCTTTAAATTCACATTCATCTTCATCAATTTCAGATATTCTAACGTGTTGAATATCCCAATCACCTTCACCTAAGTAAACCTCTCGATAATATAAATCGCAAAAGCCAAAGAAGTCGCTATAATGTTTGCAATTTTTACATTTATCTATTTTCATCATTCACCTTCCTTTGCTTGCTTGATAAGTTGTAATATTTCATTTGCTAAAATTCTTGTATTTTCTTTTGTATAATTAAAATCGCAAATTTTCTCAATCTCATCAAGGCATTGCTGAAATAATGCATATTTATGCAGAATATTCTTAAAAGACCGTTTCCCACATTCAACAACTATTCGCTTGTACTTTTGAATTTTAAGTTCATTTTTCAACTCCTCATTCTCTTTCTTCAACTGTTGGAGTTGCCTATCCTTAATATCTATTGTGTGAGTTTGAATTTTAACAGTGTCTTTTAATATTTCTATGCTTTTTCTCAATTCCTCATTCTCTGCTTGTAATTTCAAACAATTTTCACAATAACAAGTATGTCCATTATTTTTATCTTCAAACATTTTTATTTTCCTCTCTTAATATTTGTTTCAACAACATTTTATCGAACCTACGTTCTCTGTTTTTAAAAGTTCTACTTTCGCCTTGTGGAGCATTTTTACTTTTTTCTTTTAATTCAGAAGTTCTAAGCCCAACCAATTCATCTAATTGAATAAGAAGATTAACCCAATGCCAAGAAAAAGGATATTTTCTACCATAATTTTGAACAAAATAAGTAGGAACAAAATCATCCTCGTAATGTTCTAAAAATTCTTTCATTGTGATATTTTTATCATTTTCTGATATAGTAATTTGTAAGTTTTTTAAAAATACTACATTATTCTTTTCCATATAAAATTTCTCCAAAGTCTGATATGTCAATTTTATGTTTTGATGCCCTTACTAATAGTCTGTCATAATCATTTGTGCCATATTCACCCCGAAAATCCTCTAATGCTTTTTTAATTATTTCTTTCAACTCCTCATTCTCTGCTTTGAGTTGTTCTAACTGATTTCTTAAATCTATTGTCCTTTCGTTTTTAAGTAATTCATTCTCTTGCTTTAACTGTTGGAGTTGCTTATAGTAACAATCATTTGCATAACAACCTATACTATAATTTATGTTTTTACTTACACCACAACGACCTTGAAAATAGTAATCACAATTACTTACATCTATCTCGCTCATTGTTTACCCCCAAACTTCGCAATAACCATCTGTAAGGTCTATTTCTTCAACCTTGCATTCTGTACCATCTTCTTCTAAAAATTCTTTTAAAAATTTTTCTGTTACCAAAAACTTTGAATGATGTACATTCTCAACCCTGTAAATTTTCATTTTTCAATTCCTTTCTTAAATTCTTCTTAAAAATTTCAACTTCTTTTATTTTGTTTCTCAAATATAGATAGTCTATGAATTCTTTTATAAACTCTTCCGTTAGCATATAACCTAACCTTCTGTATTTTTTCTTGAAAGATAAATTTTCATATTTTATAAATCTATAACCTTCTAAATACGTTCTTATTGTATTTACGCTAAGATTCGTCATTTGTGCTAAATCATCACAACACACTGTTATCATTTGAACTGAAAACGCTTTACTTTTTTGCATCATTTTTTTTACTCCATTGTTGATTCAAACTCTTTCAAACCTTCTATTCCATAGCGCTCAATCAATTCCATAACGGCTTGCTTCATAGGTTTGATTTTTGCAATCATCTTGCTACAGTAAATGTAATTTTCGCAATCACCACCACAAACACAACCACGCTTGTAGCAGTTATATGCTGATTGAGTCCAATATATATGATTAAATTTAGACATTTATTATGGTAAACTCCATTTAACTTCATTCCATATACATTCATAAGTTCTATTAAATTTTTCTTTATCATTTAATAATTCAAGTAGATGTTCTTTTGATTTTGTTTCTGGTGTTTTATCCATAAAACTAGGTATTGTTATTCCAGTAGAAACCATATCTTTATAAAAACATTGCAATTTGGCTTCTACAATAGTGGTTTTGTGTATGAGTTTATATATCTCAAACTCCTTTTCTAGTGTCATTTCTTCCATTTTAAGCCTCTACTTCTTCTAACCAATTTTCTAAAATTTCTACAATTTCTATAATTTCGCTCTTGCCTTCGTTTGATTCCCCATTAGCACTTATAACTTTATATTCATCTGGGTACATAGGCTTTATTTCTTTTTCATCATAGTCAATCCAGCCTTCATTATGATAGCTTCCAGCATCACACTGCCAATCATCATAAGCTATACCTTCAACAGTAGCATAAGTTGATACTATTCTTGGAAAACCAAACTTAAATTTAGCTTTGCATAAAATCCAACCTTCTAATCTGCAATCTCTTCCTGTTTGCTGCGTTCTTTTAAACATCTTACAATCTCCTTTATTTCTACAAATTCTTTCTGGTTTAAATAAAATTTTCTCGGCAATCTTTTTAATTCTTTTGCAATCTTTGGTCTGCCTACTGGTCTTTTTTCTTCTTTCATATTTACCTCACAAAATAATTATATTACAAAAAAATAATTTGTAAACCCCCCTAAATTATTTTTTTATTTATTTTTTCACATTCCTCTATAACATATTCAAAATCTTTTTTATCTCGATTTAATGCTGTAGATAAGCTTTGATAATTTATATTTAATTTTTCTGCCCATTGTTTCATTGTCAATGTTTCATTATTATATGTAATTAAATGATTATTACATCTATTATTATTTTGAATTTTCATATCAACCCATCTACAATTATTTGGCTCATAATTACCATTAACATCAATTCTGTCTATTGTTAATGTATCATTATAACCATTATTTAAGGACCAATTATAAAATGTTTTAAAATCATTTTTCCATTCATCACACATAATAATTCCACGACCACCATAATTTTTATATCTGTTTCTTTTAATGTTATAACATCTTTGTTTTATTCCATAATAAATTTGATATAATCTATAATTATTTATTTTATTTAAACACCCACAAGATTTAGTTTTATTTTGTTTTAATGCATCTGCTCTAATTTTTTTAACATTTCCACATTCACACTTACATAACCAATAACTTTTTCCAATATATTCTATTACAGTTAATTTACCAAATTTTTGTCCTATTAAATCTTTATGTTTTGCCATTGTGGTGTTCTCCTATAAAATAATAACCCCTATCAGAACACCACATAATGATAGAGGTTATTATTAAATAATATCTTTTTTAGTGGTGTTCATAACATTATTATATAATAATTAATTATTTTTGTAAATAATTTATAAAATTTATACATTCATTATAACCATAACAAGTTCTAACAGGATAATTATTATTTTTCAAATATTCTTGCCATTTGATTTGTTGTTCTGATAATTTTCCTTTTAGGGTTTTTATTTCCAAAAATCCAACTTTGCCATTACCAGATAAAATAACCATATCTGGCACTCCAGGATATAATCCTTCACTTTTCATATAATTTATATATTTAACTGTTGCTAATTTATCATTATTATTATGAATAAATCCATTAGGTACAGCAAAATGTCCTATTTTATTTTCTTTGCAATATTTGCATACTTTAACTTGTATATCGTGTTCAGTTTCCGAATGTCCTATTTCTTTTGCTTTTTCCATATGTTTCCAATCCATTATTTTAATATCATATTTACTTTGTATTAATTCTCTTAATTCACGCATAGGCATTTCAAAATATTTATCTGATTCAGAAAAATCTATATTTTCTTTTTTAAAATAAGCGTGAATTAGTTTATATTTGTTTATAACATTACTAGACAATTCAATCACAATTCCTCCAAAAAAAAGAGGGGAATTAATCCCCTCCCAAGATATATTAGAAGAGATGTTCCAAAGGGAACGAGCTTTATTTAAAATGGGATTTCATCTTCATCAATTTCTTCAACCTTTTTCTTAGTTGCTTTTTTAGCTGTATAAGGTTCACATTGCCATAAATTAATGATATTTTTCTTTCTTGTACTACCATTGTACTCATATTCATCAATGCTTACATCTGCATTCATATAACAACCTATAATGTCAGATGGTTCATAATCAAATTCACCTTCAACATCAAGTCCTAATGTTTTA
The DNA here is from genome assembly GCA_958299035.1 of Cylicocyclus nassatus. Taxonomy (NCBI): domain Eukaryota; kingdom Metazoa; phylum Nematoda; class Chromadorea; order Rhabditida; family Strongylidae; genus Cylicocyclus; species Cylicocyclus nassatus. The sequence continues at coordinate 38,385 of CATQJL010000353.1, forward strand.
AAACATTTTTTAACTCGATTAAGTGTTTTCTCAGTAAAACTTAAATTATCATATATTTTATTGCCATCTTTATCTACATAAATAATTGCCCAATAAATATTACCTTTATTACTCTTTTTTGCTTCACATTTTTCTACTTTTAATACATAATTACCTTCTGGCAATACTTCAAATGTTGTTTCTTCATCTGATACTTGACTAAAATTAATTAACATAGTTTTAATTCCTTTCTTTTACTAAACTAATTTACAATAAAAATCTTCTTTTTCTTTTGTCAATTTATATTTGTTATATAAATCTTCGTGTTCTTTAGCAAATAATTTCTGGTCGAATGCTGTTCTTGATGATGTCTTAAAACCAAATACATAATTTTTATGTTGCATTTCTTTTACATCTAATTGACCTAATAATGCCATTAATTGCAATTCTCTTTTTTCTTGTTCTTGTTCTAATTGTTTTAATTCAAATTTATATCTAGCAACATCTTTTTTAATAGCATCAATTTCATCAATGATTGTGTTCAAATCAATTTCAATTTTATTCATTTTCTATTTCCTCCCTTCTTAAAGTAAATAATTCTTTTATATCTTTTGAAATTGCATTTAATGAATTATATAAGTCCATTAATTCGTCTAAAGTTTCACATTTACTTACTTTCTTTGCTATTTCTACATCACTTAATTGTTCTACTTTCTCTCCTTCTGATAGCCATTGTTTTAAGTTTTTACCAATTTTTTCATCAATAATATCAATACAAAAATCTTGATAATTAGCCGACCTATCTTTTAATACATAAGCTGAATGGTCTTGATTTATATTTATTAGCATATCAAATTCATATTCTATTGATTTTCCTTGTTTCGGTGCAGTTCCAATTCTTACTGGTACTTTTTTACCTTTGTCATTTTCTTGAACTTCCCAAGTTGTTTCACTTCTCATTGTTACAATAAGATGTCCTTTATAATTTAATAATGCTTTTATAAATTGTCTTTGTTTTGGCGTTCCTTCACTCCAAGCACTCCAACTATTACCAGCAAATTTACTTTTGGCAATTCTATTAACTTCTTCCAATAATTCATCCCAAGCGTGAGTTAAACTATCAATTATTAATACATCATAGTCATTTGCTTCTTTTAATAACATTTCAATATTATTAATTGTTGCTTTTTCACATTCACATACATCAAAATCAAATCTATCTGAATATTTGCAAGCTGTATGATTTTCTGTATCAATAACTGCAACACTTCCACCTAATCCATTTGCAATTCTCAAAGCTGAATAGGTTTTACCACTACCACTAACACCAAATAAAGCTAATCGTAATTTAGCTTCCTTCTTTGTAGCCTTCTTAAAATTCCCCATTTTCACCCTTCTTTCTTAAAATAATAACCTCTAGGCGAACGCTAATTTTCCTAGAGGTTACTATAAAGTAATTCTTTTTTAGCGTTCCTTGATTTTATTTTACAACAAAAAAATAAATTTGTAAATACCCTTAAATTATCTTTTTACAATTGGCATTATTAATGAATATCTACCATTTTTATCTGTAAATATTGTTGGTGATAAAGAACTATTAAATTGCATTTTTATATCTTCATCATAATTCTTTAACATATCTATTAAATAATGAGCATTAAAGCAAATTGATAATTGTTCTTCTATATTACTTTCTTCAAAGAATAACTCTGTTTCACCTGTAGCACTTCCATTATCACCTTGCATTTTAACCATACAATAATTAATATCTAATTGACAAGTCATAAATTTGTCATTAAATAAAGGCATTAATGTATTTAAAGCTTCTAAGAAAATTGATTTTTTAAATTTCACTTCATATTTAAATTCTTTAGGCAATAATTGTTCGTATTTTGGATAATTTCCAGCGATTATATTACCCATTAAAGCTATTTTGTCATTGCTAATTAATATTTTATTTTTTAGAACTCTAATTAATGCTATATCATCTGTAAATAATCTTATAACTTCTTCGCAAAATACTTTTGACATTATAGTTTGTAACCCAACATCATTTATTTTATTAATTACAAGTCTATTGCTATCAGTAGCTACAATGTTTTCATTGTCAAAACATACTCCAGATAAAACGCCCATATCATTACTACAAGCATAAATAGTTTTAGATAGTGCATTACTCAACTCTTTTGTATCTAATGTTATAAATTCAACATTCAAATCAAAATCAAACATAGGATAAAGTTCTGTATTAGAATATTGTATTTTAAATTTACTTGTTTTTGATCTTATTAAACCATTATTAATAATAAGTGTTCCATTTAATCTACTAACAATAGCTAATAATTCGTTGATATTATATAAAATTCCATCACCTTCAACACTATCTACTGGTACTTCATATTGTATTGATAAATTAGTATCACTACCGACTAATAATATTGCATTATCATTAAATTTTGTTATTTTAACATTTTGCAAAATATCATTTACTTTACTTTTTGCAATTCTTGATATTGCTGTCAATCCTTTTATTAAATCGCTTTGTTCTACTGTAAATTCTAACATTATATTAACTCCTTTAATTTATCTACTACTTGCTCTACTGTTGTTATAGACTTAGTTGTATAAAAATAAAGTTCTTTTTCTAACTCATCAATCAAATCTTTTATTTCTGATTTACTAATATAATCATCTAAAACATCTTGTTCAATATAACCATTATCTTCTGCATATTCAAAAACTTCATCTTCATAATCGCTTAAATCTAATTCTACTGTAATGTAATTGTAACTCATCTTACTTCCTCACTTTCTCTACATAAAACTGGTTTATATCTTTACAGCCAATATCTTTTAAAAACTTACGAGAATCTTTGATAAATGGATATTTTTCAACAATTTTATCAGTTGCTTCATCTCCAGCAGTATCATTATCCAATATCAATTTAACTTCATTAAAATTGCTAAAATTAATCTCTGGCATACAACTTAATAAACTAGAAACACCATTACTACAACTATATACTGTAAAATCAGTTTGATGTTTTTCCATTAACCATTGTACTAATGTAATACCATCAATAAAACCTTCAACTATATAAAGTGTTTTCGCTTTATTCAATCCCCATATTTTAGCTATTGTTACACAGCCACCACCAATTCGTCTTATTTTCTTTTCTCCATATTGTCTTAGTTCAAAATCAGTAATACAATCGTGTTTTAAACTAAATATAGGAATTGTGAAACAATTTTCTGTATTATCAAATCCAACACCACATAAATCTAATGTATCTTTATCAAGTCCTCGTTTTTTATAAACATAATCTAATAAAGTTCTATCATTTAATAATATTTCTTGACTTAATTGTAAATACTCTAAATATTGTCCTTGACGTTTTTCCCATACTGGAATTTCTTTAGGTTGTTTTATACTAAATTCGTTTTCCTTTAGTGGTTTATAATTAATACTAAATTCATTATTTTCTTTATTGTTCTTATTAATCATTTGTAAAACTTCTAATGTATGACTACTATCTTTGAAGCATTTTATTATTTGTCTTTTTGAATTAAAAACTAAATTGTCTTTGTGTGTATCTTTGCATATTGGACATTGAAAAAAATAATTTTCACCACTTTTTGAACTATAATTTCCACATATATTTTGTAATTGTTCTAATGTTATATCTCCCAATTTACTCTCCTTTCTTAAAAGTAATTAGTTCCATA